>PVKH010036773.1:0-11548 GCA_004027955.1 Chaetophractus vellerosus | reverse complement strand
ATGTTGGGGCTGCCATTCACATACAAAATGATTTCAGTATGGGGAGAAATGGAGGAGGGGGTTGAGTACACAAGAATGCTTTGTATTTTGTCTGTGGCTCTGCTGTGACCCAAAGCTTCTTTGAAAATTAAATGATACAATTGGCTGTTGTTATGGCTTCACCTTTGAAGAAGCTAGGGATCACAGAAGGGTCACAACAGGAATGGGAAAGGATCATTGGTGGGGGGTGAGGGATGGTGGTACATGGGAGGAAGTCCACCCAAACATGCATAAAAGGCATGCATAATTGTTCAAATGCTTACGGGGAATTGCCACAGGGTGAAGAATTACTCAATAAATGGTAGAACACTGAATTCCCATTCTGGAGAACTCTGCCATATTTTCCAGGAGAGTAGCAACATTTCCCCATGTGCAGGGGCAGTGTCTGGCAAAGTGGGATGATCCATTGATGGGCCCTTGTTATTGAAGACTATCCTCATGAGTCTGCTCTTGAAACTGAAACAACATAGTGTTATGAGGTGCTTAGGAGTTGCCTCTTGAGTACCTCCTTGTTGCTCAAATGTGGCCTCTCTCTAAGTCAAACTCAGAATATGAATGCATTACTTTCCTCCCAGCATGGGACATGACTCCTGGGTGTGAGCCTCCCTGGCCATGAGGGATTGCTAACAAATGCCAACGCACAGTACGACTGGAAAAAAGACTTCGAATAAAAGTGGGAAATGGTAAAGACAAATGAGTTCATAGGGTAAGAGACTTCAAAGTGAGTTGGGAGATCAACCCAGAGGTAACACGTATGCACATCCCAGTAGGAACTCCTAGGCTTCCAATATGGATATCACCCCAAACAGAGCACCTCCTTAGGGCTTTGGAGATATCCAGGTCCAGATAGCCCCAGAGTTTGGTGCCTTACTAGTGGGCCCTAATCTGGAATACTTGCTCCTGAGACTGACAGAGTCTGACTGAAATATGTCTTCACTGCACATGGTCCATCTGTCTCTACTATTCAAACCTATATTTGATGCCAGAGTTTTAGGTGTACTTCCATAGACCAGAGACTCCTCGCTGTCCATGTGCCAACTGGGTACAGAGACTCTGTGGACCTGTTAGTCTTATGCTACAACTCAATGGATTCACCCAGGACACCTAATTTGTACTTGATGATGGATGACGGCTATCCTGGGGAATGGAGAGAACCTGCAGCTGCAGGCAGGTAATCTCTTCCAGTGTATCCACAGGATATAAGCCCCCTCTCACTTGGTGGTGGAGGGGACATCACCATTCTAGACTCCACAGGATTGGGGGAAGAGGTATGGACTACAGTAGACTTGTTGGTGACCTGTTATAGACTTGTTGTGATTCATGCAATGGAAGAAATTACAAAATCATGTGGAGCCAGGGGACACTGGACACTTTGGGGGCAAGGAGAGGGAAGGGCAGTTGTAATACAGTGTTTTTGTTTTTTTTGGGGGGGGACTTGGGAATTGTCTTGGGTGATGTTGCAATGGAGAATATAGGCCGTTTTATATTATCATGTATCATGCAGTACCATGTGGGAGAGAGGGTGGTCTACAGTCTGAACTGTGGTCCATGCATGGTGGCCAAGCCCCAAAATGTGTATATCTTTTACAGGTGATGTGTCACCCTGATAAAGGATGTATATGTGGAAGGTTGTGGGAGTGTGGGAGGTGGGGCATATGGGTACTCCTGAAATTTATGTGTAACATTTATGTAAATGGATGTATCCTAAAAGAATTAAAATTAAAAAAAATAAAAAAACTTATTGGATGCACTGAAAACATTGCTAATAGAGAAATCTATAATCATAAACACTTGTATTAAAAATGAATAACTATCTCAAATCAAGAACACAATTTTATATCTTATGGAAATAAGAAAAAACTTATCTCATAGCTAATAGAAGGAAGGAAATAAAAATTAGAGCAGAGATGAATGAAGGCATATAAAAACAGTAGAATCAATGCAATTAAAAGTTGGTTCTTTGAAAAAAATCAACAAAATTGAAAAACCAACAGATAGATTAATTAAACTAAAGTTAGTAATGAAAGTGATGACATTACTACCAACCTTACAGAAATAAGTTGGGTTATAAGAGAGTACTATGAACAATTGTACCCAACAGATCAGGTGTTGTAAGCAACATAGACTAATTCCAAGAAACACACCATGCCTTCTTCATTATATTTATTCTTCAAAAATATGCTGTTCTGAAAAAAAGTTGTAATGCATATTTTTAAGGAGCCATTTTAGATAATAAGGTATTATCTCTTTTGTTACTCATATGTTTATGTTACCCTTAGTCTTTCAAGTCTGGCTATTATGCAATATTCTTGAAGGAAGTTAAGATCACTTTAAGCCAGGATTGTGCCAGTGAGGGAATTATACTGGCAAATCAAACAACCTGCTCTGTGGTGTTTGTTTAGTTTGGAAGAGATAATTTAAAGTAAAATTCACAAGGTTAATTTGTGTACATAACTAGAATTCATCAAAAATACATATTTATGCATCAAAGAACATTTCAAGAAAGTGAAAGACAATCTATAGGATGGTAAAAATAGCTGTAAAACCTATATGTAGGGGTTTAATATCCAGAATATATGAAGGATGGCTACAATTAACCAACAACAAAACAATTTTTAAATGAGCAAAACACATAAATCCACCTTTCTCCTAAGACAGTATACAGACCTCTAATAAGGACATTAAAAGATGTTCAACATCATTAGTTGTCAGAGAAATGCAAATTAAAAACTCAATGAGATACCACTCTACCCCCATTATGATGGCTATTGTGTTTTTAAATTAAAAATAACAAATGTGACAGAAAAAGTGGAAAAATTGAAACTATTACACATTGTTGGTAGGAATGTAAGATGTGCAGCAGAGGTGGAATACCATTTGAAGTTTCTCAAAAAGCACAGAGCAGGCAATTTCACTTCTAGGAATATTATCAAAAGAATTTAAAACAGGGACTCAAACAGATTCTTGTACATCAATGTGTATAGCAGCATTATTAACAATAGCTGAAAGGTAAAAACAACCCAAGTGACCATCAAGAGATGAATGGGTAAACAAAATGTGGTATACACCTATAATGAAATATTATTCAGCCATGAAAAAAGAATGAAATTCTGACAAATGCTACAATATGGATGGACCTTGAAATAATTATGTTCAGTGAAATAAGCACAGAAGCATAAATATATTCTGATTCTACTTTTATGAAATATATAAAATAAGCAAACTCATAGAGACAGAAACTAGATTAGAGGTTACCAGGGATTGTGGGGAGGAGGAAATAGGGAGCTTGGGTTTAAATGAGTTTGGATTCATGGAAAGTATTCTTTATGGATTGGCAAAGGTAGCAACATTGTGAATGTAGTTAGTACTACTGAAGAATACACTTAAAAATGAGGGGAAATTACATCATGGATATGTTACTAGAATAAAAAGAAATTTTTTGTAAGTTGAAGGTGTCTATGAATGGTCTTACAGCATTAAAGTAAAGTTGACTTCTTCATTTGGGGTTTTCTAGGAAAGTGCCCGTCTTTTGAAGATAAATACAGTGGAGTAATTTTTGTGAATTTTTTGTTTAGTGGACAGATTTGTAAAATTTTAACAGCTGGCAAATCTTAGTGAAGGGATTTTACTATGTTGCATTTTTTATGCATTGCCGTTATTACAAAAAAAATCACTTTTAAAAAACTCATATCAGTACCACACCATTAAAGCATTCATTCAGAGTCTAAATCTACACAAATGCAGTTCAACCAAAGTTGTGAATGTAATCAACATTTTAAGAGTCTGGCTGTTATTAAGGAGGAAGTGTGTGAATATTATATTAATAGCACTATGTTTTTGGTGCCTGAATGGTTTGGGGTGCTCGTGAAAAAAAATGAGATATTTGTTTTAGCTTTCCACAGGAACTCCTTCCTCTGCTGTCCTTTGCCCAGGTTGAAAGCCTAGGGCATGGGACACCAGAATCTTTTAGGAGACTCATTTAGGAGAACTTAATGCTCTGGGGAGCCTGAGTTAATGACTTGATCATGGGGAGATTTGCAAGGGGTGGGAGTAATAAAATGTAGGAATTCACTTTTATGTGCCAAGTTGGTAGAAGAGCAAATGCAATAGGGGCACTTCATGCACAAATTAACATTTATTGAATGTATATATAACATCAACTATATCTAATGTATATATGGTATAAGATTAGGAAATATATAGCATAAGATTAGGAAATATACTATGCTGAAATAAAAAAAATCTCTTCATGCAAATAAATTACAAATATTGATGCAATTTATTAGTGTGAGATGATATATGGACTCAAGAAGAATTAGTTATAAATCTCAGCACAAATCCTGACAATACATAAAGGTGGATGGTTATTAGAAGGCCTATCCCCTTGCAGTATATTTGGTTAAGCTACATTTTAATGAGGCATAGGAAAACATTTTCAAATTTGAAAGTAGAGAAAGAGAAAATAATAGTTCATCACCAGATGAAAATAATGATTGGTACAGGAAACAGGCATATTAAAAATGAGATTATAGACATCCTAATTTCACCTTTGTGGATATACATAAAATTAGACTAAATGCTTTCAGTTTTTCATTTTCAACAGGAGAATTTTACTTTCAAGGAATACATCTGACTTATTAAAAACAGCCTCTGACATGGCTCTTGAATTGATCATTTAAATCCTCGAGAAATGTCAAATGCAGTATGCAATAGTAAGTATTGAAAATCATCAGTTCCCATCTTCAAAAACTGATTTCTCTTATTTCACAAATTTTACTTATTACAAATTTACCTAATTTGGAAGTGACACACATAACTTGTTAAGGTAAAATTCATTTAAAATAAAATCAATCATTGTAAAGTGTACACTTCAGTGACATTTAGTATATTCTCATGCTGTGCAATTATCACATCTGTTTGTCTATCTATCTATCTATCTATCTATCTATCTATCTATCTATCTATCTATCTATCTATCTAATCAAACAACATCAGTCACAGTGAAACAGAAGACATTTCAGTAAGCTGAGCTTAAAAATAATTTAAGATCATCGCTGGGTCATGAGAAATTTTACAAAGTGACAATTTTCTCTGAAAACAAGAAAAATTAAAAAGTATATTTCAAAAAGTTACTGTCAAGTTTCCTTTTAGTAAAGCCAGGAAACTAAAATTATTATAAATTTTGGATTTTTTAGTAAATAGCAATTAGAATTAATGTAAGGAATTGAACTACCTATACATATAAATTTTTCAAACTTTTTCCCCCATCTGTACAAGCAGTGCAGGAAAAATTAATCACTAAAATTTTAATAAAAGTATATACAAAGAGGCACCATTCTCCCTTTTACATCTGGCTCTGATATGGTCCAGCCAAAGCCAGGCTGTCCCCAACTTCTCCATTGGAAGGCTGCAATATTTTGCATACTCCTTTCAGTATTGTAGATGCTTTTCCATTCTCTGATTCTCTGTCAAGATTTTCTCCCACAAGAGTTCTGAATCCACAAAAAAATCCTACAGCATGGATATTTTGTAAAATACATCTTGCTAAAATATTACTTGGGAAACTAGAGAATAAACCAATTTCTGGCAATAGTACAAAAAATGAAATTTTAAGAAAAATGCCTCTGATAAGCTGTGACATATGTCCCTCCTCAGCCTCAGGCCTGAAGAGGAAGTTAATCACTCACATGAGCATGACTGAGGAGTCCCAGAACCATGGGGGCTCCTTGTGGGTCCATGGGAGTCAAGTGTTTCTCTTCCCAGGGATGAGCTTGGAGGATTTTCCAGGGCAGTTTAGTCTGTCTGGAGGGCCACAGTGGTAGATGTTTCAGCCTCTGCCTGGTGGTGAAAATGCACCCCCTCCAAACCCTCTGACCTAATCACTGAGCTTGTGTCCAGGGTATTCAGGGCCAGGAGACTGAGCCTGGGGCAGGGGACTCTTCAGCACAGACAACACTGAAGGTTCAGAAAGAAGGACCCACAGAAAGAGCAGGAGTTAGTGAGTCTCCACCCTACACCCAGACTCCCCTGCCCACACCAGGCCTGGAACCAGGCCTTGACCTCCACCCCCTACCCACATGGACAATCCCAGGATAAAGCATCTAGTGCAGCACAAAGGGTATCCATTACCTCTTACATTGAATAACCCCAATGAACCCTGCTTAGCCACAATCCTCCCTACCTTAATTGCACCAACCTTCTGTTCTATTCAGTCAGGAGACAGCCACAGTTTGTTGGTGTAATTGTTGGGGCTCAAGAAGCTTATCTTTTCTAGGAGCACACTTCCAGGTGTAGTCATGACAGGCCCAATGCACTGTTCCCAGCCCAGGGTGCACAGAGCTGCAGGGACCACAGAAGCCCAGAAGGGGGACTGCTTAAGCGCAAAGGGTGGCTGAGTCCCCTCCTCCACAGTGTGTTCCTTGAACCTGTCCCCAGGAATCCCTCCCAGGTATTCATGGTGTCTGTGTGTGTGTGTGTTGGTGGAGGGTGGAGGGTGTGCTCCATGTTGCAAGTAAAGAAATCTCCTTTGTTTTAAATTCTTGTGACTTTCTCATGTTTGCTACAACTATGGCATGCTAACATTGTCCCCAGGGAGTGAAAAATTTACAAGTTAATTAGAATTGCAAAGTTTATTTTACACTGGGAAAAGAAATTTTCCTGAAAGACTTTATATCATAGTATCTGATCCATCCTGAGCTCATTGGAGTATCTAATGTCCACACTCTACAAGGTGTGATCAAGTGTCTTATGACCTAAGCTGCTAAGTATTGGTCTCAACCTGTCACTGTGTCTGGAGTGTGTCTTAAGCTCTCTTTCTGCATCTTTGTCACCACCTATATAAAAAGAGGAGGAAAACTTAGAGGGCTAATTTGAGGTTCCTCTGGGAACCAAGTAAAGAGCTCAGAATACCTGTACTTCCCTTTAGCTCTTTTATGGTCTGTTCTGAATTCAAATACCCTGTGAGCAAGTCTCAGAGTAACCATTTGCAATATCAGAGTCCTCCCTTGATACATTTTGCCACAATTCTTCAGAGTTGTGATTTGTGTGGTTCAACCATGCTTTTCCATCTTCCTCATTGTATTAGTGACAAGGCAAATGAAATCACTTCTCTATGTTACTGTTATAGGTGTGTGAAATTATATTTCCAATGGGAAGCAGCTGGGAGAGTGGGGATGACTCCTTTAAATTGAGAACTAATTAGAAAAACCTTGCATATAGCAGTGTTGCAGCAGGAGAACATTGGGGCCATAGCCCAGGACTCAAAAACATATTATACTGGGCCTTGGTCCTTATCTCTCCACTCCTGCCTTTTAACTATGAACTCTAGGATTGCAAGATGTTTAGAATCCCTTTGAGTTGGCCACTCCCAAGGAAAACATAAAGTAAAATCTCTCCCTTGACCTAGTGATTCTCAAATGGCTTGGTGGTGTTTTCTAGATTAAAAAAATGAGGGACTGGATATCACTGACTGCTGAGTGTTTTCAAATCCCCTATATTATTAATTTGACTTACTGTAGGAAAGTCTTCCCATAGAATTTTACTTATGGATCATTATACTCTGACTTTGAGAAAAAATGCTGGGGAGGCTGAGGTGGGAGGTGGAGTTGAAGGGTGGGGAAGATGTGGAGACCCTGAGAATTGTAACATGGGACCTACAAGACACTAGAAAGAAGCAAGAGAGGGGACCATGAAACTAGGGTCCCTATAGGTCCCCAAGTCAGAGGGAAGGGAAATAGGATGCCAGCTATGATTTTATATACATGAATGTCATAGTTTTTAGAACAGACTATTCCAATGATATTTGTGTTTTTCAAAATAAGAGTGACTGCATGTACCATAATATATGGGATATGCTGAATGTACAATATGAATAAGCTTTCAAAATACCACTGCTGCTTTCAGAGCTGAGCCACATGGGGTGTGGCTAAACTTGAGGTAAGGCACTGTGCACTATTAACTCAGAGATCAGCTCTGTGCTCTTCCTTGTGGTATGAAGTCTCAAGATACTTCTTGATAATTACACTTAGCTGTTTTTGCAGAGCATTGGACTGAGCTGGCACTGAACAACTATGTAGGAAGTTGAAAAATTAATATATTTATATGTATGTTTTTGTGTATATATGTAAGTGTGCATAAATTTACTACCAATATGAGTGAATAAACATGTTATATATTTGTATAAATCTATGTGTATATACCTATAGTTTATGTATTTTGAAATAAAAGGGAGTGAATAATTTTTATAACATGAGTGTTTATCTCTTTAAGATGGGTATATCAAAGATCATTTCTATTCATGCAAAGAAGGGATTTGAAATTTTCAGCCTCCAAGTGTATGTGAGGCTAGCTGGACCACCTAAGTCATGCCTAGAGGTTTCTTTCAAGGGTCCTCCTGAGCAGTAATAAGGGAAAATATGGGAAGGTTCTTCCTGGCATAATCTTATACAACTCAGTAATTACAGCTGCACTGCCTGGATTTCAACACTAGGTCCACCCCTTCTTAGATGAACCACTTAGGGCAATTTGTTTATCCTCTCTGTCCCTCCATTTACTTTTCAGAAAGTGGGATTGATAGTAACAGTGTCCTCCTCAGAGAGTTGGTAAGAATATTAACATAAAAATGCTTAGAACATTCCAATTAATGTTAGACTGTTACTATGATCATTAATTTTCAAACAATCTTGACATAAAATTATAGTTTACAACTTTACAGATAAATGAAGGATCCATCTTCTGTGATCCCTCTCCCTCCATTCACATTGGGAACATTCTATACTCCTAAGGGGCCAGTTGCTGCCATTACTAAAGCTTGTCTATCTGCATATTATTTAAATTTCTGTTTTCTTAGCAGCAACAGATTTTCATGATTCCTTGGTAAGTAGACTGTCCACAACCTATCTGCCAGGATAAGAGAATCTTTTGATGAGGGTACTTCAGTTAAGCTTTGGCCAACCTCAATCAGGATGGACCTTAACCCTATTATGGAAGTTTTTTGTAAGAGACTGAAAATTAGAAAGAAAGGAATCCACAGGAGGAGCAGCCAGAAGCTGAACATCAACAGGACCCAAAGAGAGGGGAAAGACCTGGAGAATCTGCAATGTGCCTTGCCATGTGACAAGATAAGGGCCAAGGATCACCAGAAGTAAAGCCCAGAATGCCAGTCTTCTAGAAGAAAGCATCACCTTGATGGTGCCTTGATTTGGATTTTCTCTTATCCTCAAAACCATGAGCTAATAAATTGTTTAAGCCTACTGTTTCCATGGTATTTTCTTGCACAACCAAATAAACTAAAATACTCCTTAAATAATATTATTTAAATATCTTGATGATGAATTCTAGCCTCTCTTCTTACTCATTTTATACACTGAACTACTACTATCTGACCCATTTCTTTGATTGATGACATTTCCTTCATTTCTGTCCCTAAAATTACAGTAACCATACCATCATCCAGATCTGATTTTTGAGCTTTTACCTCTGTTTGTGTGTTGTATAAGGCCAAATACAACCTTAAAAAGAAAGTCTTTATTGTTTATTTTGAACATAAGGCAAGAGACAACCATCTCCATCTCATCTTTCTCAGTATTTACTTTTAAAAACCCATAGTTGTAAGTAATACCACTTTCTTTGTCCTTTTGAAATGCATATATTTGATATGTGTGTACAAGTTTAAATGAGTGTCTTGCAAGTTTTACCACACAAGGTAAGAAAGAAAGGAAACCATTTCTTTGAAATATAATCAAAGAAAATTTCTCCCAATTTCCTGATGATTGATGAGGATAACTTTTGGAGGTGAAGGTTTAGGGGGGTGTTCCTGGCTCCAAAAGCAAATCTAACTCTGGTCATGAAGGTATGAGAAATGACTTGAAATTATATATGAAGTGGGTTATATCTGCTTAGCCACATAAAGAAGCTTAAGATTTCTTTCTGTCTTCACATGTGTTTGTAGATTGTTTGTAATGCATCACATTTTGCTTTAATGTTTATTCAATAATAAAAATGTTTTTGTTTCTCTTCAGCCTTTGTAGAAAGGTTTTCTAGGTTGGAGGATGATTTTGTTTTTACTTATATTTCCCCAAGAGTTTCTGGCACCTAATTTAAAATATATCTTGAATTGAAGACATTAAATTCCCCCAAACAAGTGAAAATTACATCTTAATAAATGGCTCCATTAGGCATCCAGAAATTAATATTTTTAGTGGTATAAGCAGCAATGGTGTATTATTTTTCATAATTTCCTGGGTTGACTGGATAGTTCCTCTGCTGGCTGTGCCTGGACTTACTGGATGCATTCAGCTGAAAGATGATTGGGCTTGAAGCTTAAGATGGCCTCACTCATGTGTCTAATGGTTGATACCAGCCTTCTACTGGGCATCTTCCTACTTTTCCATGTGACTTCTCAGACTCTAGTAGATTAGGTTAGCTCCTGTATGTGGCTGTCTCAGGGCAGCATTGTAAGAGGGGGAAAGCAGAAAGTACATCTTTTAATGCCTACCTTTGGAAGTCATGTGTATTAGTCAGCCAACAGGGTGCCGATGCAAAATACCAGAAATGAGTTGGCATTTATAAAAGGTGTTTATTTAGGGTAGAAGCTTACTGTTACCATGCCATAAAACATAAGTTTCTTCCCTCACCAAAGTCTATTGCTACATGTTGGAACAAGATGGCTGCCAACAGCTGTGAAGGTTCAGGCTTTCTGGGTTCCTCTGTTCCCAGGGCTTGCTTGTCTCTGGGCTCAGCTCTTCTGCTATCTCCCCATGGTCAGCTGTAGACTATGAGGCTTTCTAGGCATTCCCTCTCTCCACAAGGCCAGCTGTAGATTATCAGGCAAATGGTTCTGTCTCTCTGCCTGGGGCTTCTGCCATGTCTAAGGAGCCATCTTTATCCTCTGTGTTCTTCTCCTTTGTGTTCACTTCCAGGACTACAGCACAAAAACTCCCAACTCTGTCCTTTGCCATGTCTTTTATCTGTGAGTCCATACCCTTCAAGGGGTGGGGACTCAATGCCCTACTGTTATGGCCCAATCAAAGCCCTAATAATAATTTAATTAAGTAAAAGTGAAACTTCAGACAGACTGGTTTACAAACATAATCCAATATCTATTTTTGGAATTAATAAAAAATGCCAAACTGCTACATCATGTAACATAACTTCTGTCACATTCTGTTGATCAAAGCAAGTCATAAGTTCAGCTCAGATTCATGGGGTGGGGCATTAGATTCCACTTCTTGATAGGATGAAAAGCAAAGTCACATTGCAAAGGATATAGGAAGGAACTGTGACCATGTTTTGTAATTTACCATAACAGGGAACTAATATGTCAAGGGCCCAAGCTATATTAGCATTAGTTCAAGAAGAAAGGAACCATTTACAACTGTAACCAAGTGTTGGGATCTCAATTATGCATAATTGGAAAAACACGTGTGGAAGAGGGAATGGGAAACTAAGTCACTGTTATCAATCAAAGCCATGAGAAAATATATAATAAAACTTCTAGCTGAAAATTGAA
>PVKH010036772.1:0-11545 GCA_004027955.1 Chaetophractus vellerosus | reverse complement strand
CAGATGTTGGGTTTGGGGGGCATGCAGTACAGTGTCCCTTCTAGGGTGTGTGTGAGTGTTCATCTTGTCCTAGTGCATTGGATCATTGGGTGGGGACACACACAATGATTGGATAGGTGTTGGATTCACATCCTAAGTTCCTACTATGTTCTCAGATAAAGGGATGGGAGTTTCTCAAGAGCATAGGCAGTGCCTAATAGGGGACAACAGGCCAGTATGTCAAGCCCTCAATTTTGTTGCAAGTATCTATGAATCTTATTCTTCAAGGAGTGAAGCTTCATGGCTTCCATGGGTCCCTAGGAGAGGGGGAGGGAGGAATAGAATAGATGGAATATGGGACATTTTTGGGTGTGTTTGAATTGTTCTACATGATCTTGCAATGATGGATAAAGGTCATGTTATATTTCAACAAAATTTATAAAAAGTGTATGGTCCAAATACGAACCATAATGTAAATCATTGACCATCGTTAGTAGCAATTCTTCAATATTTTTACATCAATTTTTACAAATTAACCATCCACATGTAAAATGTTATTAATAGGGGAAAGGGTAAAAGGGAGAGGAAGTTGGGTATATGGGAATCTCATATATTCTGAACATAACTTTTCTGTAACCTAAATCTTCTTTGAAGATAAAATGGAAAACTAAGGCATTGGGGGAATAAATGGAAGAAAACATCACTGTACATACAAGACAACATATCTTTCAGTGATGAAAGACATAATGTCAATTTTTACAAAAAATTTAATTATATTTCATTATTTCAATTTTTTAATTTTTTGTGTTTTATTTGTTATTTTGAAAACTATCATTATTTCATTTTCTTATAAATTTTTTTTGTTTATTTTGTTGGCTTCATTTTTGAACATGTTTTGAATCACAGAAGGGTTACAACTGTGGCTGAGGAAAATCATTAGTGTGGGGTGTCAGTAATAGGGGATGCATGGGAGGAGGTTCATCTTAGGCATATCTATAAGGCATATGAATGTGTTCAAGTTTCCATGGGGCATTGTCACAGTGGATGGAGATTCACACAATAACCAAAAGAATATCAAATTCCCACCATGGGGAGTTCTGCTACATTTTCTAATGGTACAAGAGTAGTGACAAATGAAGGAGGATGGTCCATTGAAAGGCCCTTGATATTGATAACTGTACTTATGAACCTTTTCTTTTGAAAGTGAAAGTTAGCCTAGTATTATAGGTTGCCTAAGAGTTACCCCCTGAGATCCTCCTTGTTGCTCAAATGTGGCCTGACTCTAGGCCAAACTCAGCATATAAATACATTACCTTCCCCCCATGTGGAACATGACTCCTGGGGTTTTGCCTTCCTGGCACCAAGGGATTACTACCAAGCACCTACTAGCAATGCAAGTGGGAAAAGACTTTGACCAAAATGTGGATTGGGTAAAGACAAATGAGTTTATATGACCAAGAGACTTCAAAGTGAGTTGTGAGGTCATTACAGAGATTATGCTTATGCACATCTCAGCAGAATCTCTTTGATTACCACAGTAAATATTGCCTCAAATAGCTGGGCTTCTGAGGGCTCCAGAGGCATCCATACACTATAGGCAAGGCTGACATATCAGGAGCTTGGTGCCCTGCCAGTGGGTCCTACTTTGGAATTTATTCTCCCCAGTGTGACAGAATTGGACTCAGTTGTGGGTTTCCCTACACATGGCTCTTCTGTCCTTCTATTTGAACTCACAATTAATACTAAGTTGGTAGGTGTACATCCAAGAGACTTAAATATTTGGGCTGTCCATGTGCCTGCTGGGAAATGATGATGGACAATGACTTTCCTAAGGAACAGAGAGAGTCTACAACTGCAAGAAAGATAGTCCCATCCATCTGCCCCATGGGATCTAAGCCCCTTCTCAATTAGAGACAGAGTGGACATCACCATCCCAGAATCCTCAGGATTGGGGAATAATTGATGGACTAGAGTAGACTTACTGCCATTCTATATAGACTTATTGTTATTCTAGCAATTGAAGAACTTTTATCATTGATTTGTGGGCAGTGGTCACTGGAGGTTTGGAGGGGAGGGAGAGAGAAAAATAGTTGTAATATGGGTGTATTTTTGGGACATTGAATTGTCTTGAATGACATTGTAATGACAGATACAGGCCATTATATATCTTGTCATAACTTATAAGATCGTGTGTGAAAAAAATTAAACTTTAATGTAAACAATAATACATAGTGACAATGCTCCAATGTGTGTTCATCAATTGTAACAAATGAAACACACTAATGAAGGATGTTGTTAATGTGGGAAAGTGTGGTAGGGTTAGAGAGTGGGTCATATGGGAATCCCTTACATTTTTGTTTGTTTTTTGTTTTTTATTTTATTTATTTTTTTTATTTTGTTTTGTTTTTCCCCCCACATTTTTATGTAACCTAAGTATCTTTTAAAAATATTTTTAAAGTATGTATGTATATATATACATACATACATACACACACACTTCTGTCACCTTGGAGTTGTTAGTAATGATAGAATGATACAATAATGAAAAAAACATTACTCATTATTAGGCTCATAATATTATTAGCTAAATGTAGACTGTTCCATTTTTCAAAACACATATAAAAACTTTTGACATAAATTCTATGATTTAAGCAACTGAAAGGTTGCTGTGGGGGGACAAGCAACAGTCTTCCAATGCATAAATATGTCAGAAATGTAGAGTCACTGGGAATCAGAGGCTAGGAGTTGAATGGGGAGGCAGGGATGACACTCACAAGACCTTTAGAAAATCCTCTGCATGTGTTCTCTGAAGACCCAAGAACAAGAATGGAGAGGCCAGGTCATGCCATGTGAGCAGAGAGAGCTATGGGGCCAAGGGAGGCCATGCCTGTCATCAGGCTATCTGGGTTATCTGCTGGACACACCAGTGAGGTTATGTCCTAGCTTAGCATCAGGAATCACTCAATTCATAGAGACTAGTTCTAGTTGTCTCTGAACAAATTTTCCTTTTTCTTTCTTAATTGTGTTATTGCATAACAAGGAGTCCGTTCATCCAACACTTATTTATAAAATTCCCTACAATCCTGGCATGAGGTTGTACTTAAGATGCCAAAGTTTATTGATCATGATGGAATTGCATGCTAGCTTCTGGTGTAGGAATCTGTGGGTCCTTCATCCAAGGACACTTGATCAATGAGCCCTGTGTCACCTCAACTCTTGGTTAATTTTTTGAGAACTGGAAGTCTAGAATTCAACCTCTGGCTATTGACAACCTACTTAATGTAAGGTCTACACAAAACTTCCTCTGTGCAATGTATCCTTATACTTTCTGGAGGATACCTTTCCCAACTATCACATCACTGGTTTCCATCTGCCCCAGATGCCTTCCTGCTCCTTCTGCCTCCACTTCTCAGAGTGTCATTTTTGTGGCTTCTTGAACACACTTTGTGAATTTTGTTTGGAAGAATGAAGCACATGACACATGTCACACAGAGGAAGGTCCAACTTATGCAGAGGCTCATCCCACAGAATCCTGGAGGCCCCTTTGCTGGCATCCCTCCCTGTATGTGGCTGGCATCCTTGTCTCCCTCCCACTTTGCCCCTGCCTGGTTATTTGAGACTCCCAACTCTGAGTCCAGCCTTGCCTTCCTGATTTTGACACAATTCTGCCCTTTTTCACCCCAAAGACAACCTGACCAAAAGGCAGAGGGAAACTGTAGGCAGGAAGAATGGAGTTCCCTTACAGGACCAGCTGCTAGAGAAACAGGAAGAAGAGACAGTGGAAGGTATGGGAAGGGCATTGGTGCCCTAGGCATCACTGGAAAACCAGGGATATCATTAGTCCTCCTTCAGAGTCTTGGGAGGAGAGGTAGGGTTGGATAACCTGATTTGGAGATAAGGCCCTGTAAGGAGGATGAGGCTGCTGTTCAAATTTAAGCAAGAGCAGCCACTTTCCCAGAGTGGACCCTAGACCCAGCCCTCTCAAACCCTTGGAGCCTGCCCTGCAGTTGTACTTCTGATGGTGTGTTTCCTGATATAATTTTTTCCCTGGCACTTGTCCTTCCTTTCGCTGTCCTTGGGGTCCTTGGCACACCCAGTAAAGTACTCACTCTTTTACTTAAGAGCCCCCCTGGGAGCCATGAAAATCATAGCCCTGGTTCCATGATCTGGGTGGAGCCTGAAAAATTAAAGGTGTTACCCAGGACAATCACATGCAGTAGCTGTGCTGTGGACTCCTTTGATATCTATTGAAGTGTGCACTGATGGTACATGGCCCAACATTCCCCTGGAGACTTGCACTTTGACCCTGTCAGAGCTTCCTTTTTGAGTTTCATCCCTGTTCCTGATAGCTGGAAAATGTGTTTACTAAAAATTTCTTCTCTTAAGCAACTCTGAAACTTCTAATACACTAATTACAGTTGTTTTCTATTAATCTGATTTTAGAAATTTACTCTTTGTTCTTCATTCTCTGACGGATATAAACCAGACGTTCTCAGGTTTGTTTACAGGAATAAGATAATGTCTCAAAGCAAAACCAGACAGAATGATGTCAGGAGCGCCTTATGTCCCAGTAAACCTGTAAGTTTTATGAGACAAAAAGCTTGATATCCTTGAGCAATTGGCACAATATAATAAACTGTGGTTTATTAGCCACTGAAACCCAGGACAAGTGGAATGTGCTTGAGACAATGCAGGACTGAAAAATTGCATATACCCTCCTGAAAAGATCCTGGTATCACATTTTTATACTTGTACTTCTTTTCACCTACTCCTTTTCTCTTTTTGGTCTATAAAAATGCTATCTCCCTTTTTGACTGTGAAGTGGTGTGGAGGAGATTCTTCCAATTGCTTATTTGTACACTCACAATAAATCACCTTTTTACTGAGAGACATGTTTCTCCTTTTTGGTGCTGGATCTGGTGGGCCCCTCTATTGGAAATGAGCCATGCTTATGGTAACAATTTGGTGAGCCAACCAAGAACCACACTCTTCTGTGATGCAGGCCCTGCAGCAGCCTGATCCATGTGTTGTCAATCAAGGGGCTTCCCTGGATCCCCCAGCTCTGTACCCAGCATCTTCCTAGGGATTTCCTGGGATGAACAAGGGTGGAGGTTCTGGGTGAGTTTTCTGCTTTGGCCAACACTGGGTGCTTTGTGTGAAGGTGATTCTGAGGCTTTGTTTTTCCTTGTGCTAGGTAAGTGTGTAAAATTCTTATTGTTCTGATCTGTGTTTACTTTCACTTTTCAGTCTGCTCATGCCTAGGACTTCATAAAACAAATTTAGGGTTACCCTGATGATTTTGTAATTTGAAGTTGGGGAACCTGATGACTTTGAGGACTTTGTCATTTCTGCTGCTGTTGCCTCACCATGGAAACTCTCAGAATGTGCCAGCTATATCTCTGTGTTGTAAATTCAAAAACTTGTCTAGACTTGGATGAGACCCCCCCTTAAGAAAAAGAAAATGATTTTCTATTGCAATGTTGCCTGGCCACAGTATAAATTGGATGGCAGTGAAAAGTAACATAAAAATGAGTCTTGGCAATACTATCTTGCAGTTGGATTTGTTTTGTAAAAGAAATCACAAATGGAATTAGTTTAACTGCTGGAGAAGTGTGAAAACTTAGTAAGATTAATTTTCTCTGTTCTGTTTCCATGTTAATTCTAATGGGATCTGGATAGACACATTAATGAAATTGGTGCTGGGGAGTGGGCATAGCTCAGTGGTCTGCTTCACATATATGAGGTCCTGGGTTCAATCCCTGATACCTCCTGAAAAATAAAACAAAAAGTAAAAATAAAATAAAATTGGTGCTATTAAAGTTTAGTAGCAATTGAAATGGACAGCACTATCAAAGAAAAAGAGAAAAAATAGAAAAATGCTACCTGCTTTTGTAAGCCTGCAGTTCAATCATGATTTAGCCTAAAAGCAACCAGCCCTGCTAACTTGTTTCCAGAAAACTGCTTCAGAAATATGCCCTTGAAAATATTTCATAATATATGTCTCTGAAATACTGCTAAAATAGAAAACTAAAGGAAGCATATGTTTCTGAACAACATCCCCTATGAACTATCAATGTTCCAGTATTGCATACTATTATGTATTTGAAATGAGGAGATATTATGTTTGTATACAATCAAATTAAATAATTATTCTGACAAGTTTGTTTAATTTTGATGGTAACTATGTTGTAAGTGATTTGCTTGGAGACAGTTTCCAAAATCATTTTAGTAATTTAAGGATGTTAGGTATATAGAATATGTTTTTTATTATTTCTTTGGAAAAGGAAAGAAATTTTGTCCTAAAATTTTATTAAGGAAAAGGAAAATGTGGGATAAAACCAGAAAAAATACAGAAACCACAGAAGGTTTACACACAAAAAGGAAATTTTATGGTCAAATTTGGGTAAGATTTGATGGTTCTGTGTATAACATTTTAAAATACAGTATCAAATAGAAAACTGATGCAAAACTAAAATTTGGTTCTTTCTCTGTTAAAGTGAGAAAGCTTCTTAACTCATTATTCCATTTTAATAAAAGATTACAAAGAGTTTTTATCCTGAATCATGAGCATACAAAGCAGAAAATCAGTTCTATCAAAATAACTTCTTGTATGTTAACCTTATGTCCTTTGTTAAGATAAATGTATCTTCACTTTTAAAAGAACATAATTTGAAAATCTAACAACTTTTAAAATTTTGCTTTCTCAAAATGAAACCCTGAAAAGTATCTTTTAATTTCAAATTATTGTAAAGGATTTCTTCTTTCACCTTGTAAAAAGTGAAGTATTAAAAATAGTTAAATTCATTTGATATGTTATAAATTAAAAGGTATGGAGTTCAGTGTTGCCAAACTCTCTTGTGCATATAAACAAGGACCCCAGGGCTATACATGGTGCCTCTCCACTTGAGTTATTGGTTAGATTGTTCACTATGACTCTGAAAACAGAAAAAAAAAATCTGCCACATCACCTGATCATGCTTCTGAAGTAGATGGAACTACATGCCTGCTTCAAACACCTGAAGCTCTGCCAGCCAGAGATACCTAGCTCTCTAGGACTAACAGTGCTGCAGTACCCTGGCTGTGTGAGGGTTATACCAAGTGGAGCAATAGTTACCAAAGTAATGTGAGTAAAACCTAAACAGACACAATTTGCATTATGGCCTCCTCGATTGGACAGATGACATGTATGGTATTGCAAACCTAGAGCTTAGATATATTAACTACAGCTCAAAGAGAAATTTATATACTGCTCAGTATTAAGTACTGTAACTGCTGAATATAATATCTCTTCTAAGCTGGATCATAGTATTGAACATGTTAAAGGTCTTGGCAAACTTGATTCACTTTCCAAGAAGTTAATGAACTTGTCTATGAGATAAAATAATGGCTTTTTGAAATAATGCCTTTATTTTGCTTGCCATATGCTTCTTTTTGTTGCTTAAATTGTCTTTGTGAATTTATGTATAGAGCATCCCCCAAAATGTTATGAAAAGATTTTTCACCCCTAAACAGAAGGAAATAACTACAGAAGAAGAGACCTTTACCCATTTTCCTTATATGAGGAATATTTACAAAATGTCTTCTTAAGAATAAGACGAGTGTAAACACAAGTGTTACCTCTGGGTTGACCTCCCGACTCACTTTGAAGTCTCTTATCCCTATGAACTCATTTATCTACCATTTCCCCCTTTTATTCAAAGTCTTTTTCCCATGATATTGCCCATTGGCACTTCTTAGTAATCCCTCATTGCCAGGGAGGCTCACCTCAGGAGTCATGTCCCATGCTGGGAGGATGGTAATGCATTCATATGCTGAGTTTGGCTTAGAGAGAGGCCACAGTTGAGCAACAAGGAGGTTCTCAACAGGCAACTCTTAGGCAACCCATAACACTAGGCTGTTTCAATTTCAAGAGCAAAGACTCATAAGGCTAGTCATCAATAACAAGGGCCCATCAATGGATCATCCTCCTTTGCCAGACACTGCCCCTGCACTTGGGGGACTGTTGCTACTCTCCTGGAGAATATGGAAGAGCTCTCCAGGATGGGAATTCAGTGTTCTCCCATTTATTGAATAATTCTTCACCTGTGACCATGCCACATGTGCACTTCAACAATTTTGTATACATTTTATATATGTTCAGGTGGACTTCCTCCCATGCATCTCCAACCCTGACACCCCTCACCAATGATCCTCTCCCATTCCTGTTGTGACCCTTCTGTTATCCATAGCCTCTTCAAATGTGAAGCCATAACAATAGCCAATTGCAATGAATAGGAAAATGAAATAATAATGATATCCAAACGCAAGAGCCAAAAAATAAGAGAATCCAAAAAACAAAAAAATAAAAAAAAAATTTAAATAGAAAAAGTAAAACAAAATATTTTTAAAGGATTGGGTTGTTCAAAAAATGTGAAAAAAATATATAATTTTTTCCCATTTTGACTTGGTGTAATATCTGGTGTCTAGTCTGTTCCATGGCACCTTCCTCTTCTCACTCCCCTGTGTCCCACCATTTTGATGACATTCAATGTGTCCTGTGTCAATCAATGCAAGGCAATGGAAAACATTTCAGCTGGCCACTAAATACTCCTTGTTCAATCCACTCTGTTCCTCCCTCCCACTCCCCCCAGGGCCCACAATGACCCCCTGGCTCAACTCTTTGGATGACAAGGTTCATAGACACACGAAACAGAGAGTCTTGACTCACTGGTTGATCCCCTATTGGAAACTATCCTTGCTCCCAAGAGTTGCCCCCGGGTCTATTTCTGAGTGAATCAGACCTCAAAAAAAGGAAGTCCATCTCCTTCCCTCTCATTGTGTGGTTCTCCACCCACTGATACAGCACATTATGACAGGATGAACACTCCCACACTCCCCAGAGGCCCTCTCCAGATATGCCCTAAAACAACCCCCCAACATGAACCCCCAACTGTGACACTTCCCCTCCACACTGCCACAAGAGCATTCCCACCCCTGCAGTCACAACCCCTCACCCACAAGTCCCAAGAGATCATTCGTTCCCTCTTCCACCCGGCCAAAGCATCACAGGCTCTCCAACCTGCCCTTCCCAGTCATCCTAGCAAACAACCCTGCATGACCAATCCCAACAATATCACCACCCAGCCATCCCATCCCCCCAATATGTAACCACACTCCATCACCTCACCACAGATTATTACCCTATAGAGGATGTCTCATAACTTTCTCTTCTCTTTCTCTTCCTTGTAAACCTATCTTTCAGACCCTAGTTCCCAGGGACTGCTCAATTTCCTTAATTAATATCAGTGAGTTCATGTACAGTTCATCCTTCAATGTCTGCTTTGCTTCACTCAACATAAGGTCTTCAAGATTCATCCTTGTTATCCCTTGTGTTTACACTTTATTCCTTCTTACTGCTGAGTAATAGTCCATTGCATATATGTACCACATGTTGTTTATCCATTCATCTGTTGTTGGGCACCTGGATTGATTCCAACTTTTGGCAGTAGTGTCACCATGAACATTGGTGTACATATATCTGTTCATGTCTTTGCTTTCAATTCTTCTGGGTATATACACAGGGGTGGAATCACTGGATCATATGGAAGATCTATATTTAGTTTTTTGAGGAACCACAAAATTGTCCTCCACTGTGGCTGGACCAATCCACAGTCCCACCAGGATTGGATGGGGTTCCCATTCATCCACACCCTCTCCAGCATTTGTATTCTGCTGTTTTTTTTAAATAGCCTCCATTCTAATGGGTGTAAGATGGTATCTCATTATACTTTTGATTTGCATTTCTCTAATAGCTAGAGATGTCAAGCATTTTTTCATGTGTTTTTTTTTAACCATTTCTATTTCTTCCTTGGAAAACTGTCTTTTCAGATCACCTGCCCATTTTTAAAATGGGTTGTTTGTCTTTTTACTTTCAAGGTGTAGGATCTCTTTATATATGCAGAATATTAGGCTCCTATCAGATATATGGTTGCCAAATATTTTCTCCCATTGCGTAGGCTGCCTTTTTATTTTCTTGATGACGTCCGTTGATATGCAAAAGTTTTTAATTTTGAGGAGATCCCATTTATATATTTTTTCTTTTGCTGCTCTTGCTTTGGGTGTGAAGATCATGAAACCATTTCCTAATACAAGGCCAAGTAGATGTTTCCCTACATTATCTTCCAAGATTTTATGGTCTTGGCTTTTATATTTAGATCTTTGGGTTTCAGCTTTGGGTTTTTCATATATTCCTTTTATCATGTTCAGAAAGTTTCCTTTTACTCCTATCCTTTGCATGATTTTTATCAAGAGAGGGTGCTGTATTTTGTCAAATGTTTTTCTGTGTCTATAGAGATGATCAAGTGATTTTTTTCTTTCAATCTGTTTATGGGGTGTATTACATTGATAGATTTTCTTAGGTTGAACAATCCTTACATATGCAGGATGAAACCCACTTGGTCATGGTATATAATGCTTTTGATATGTTGTTGGATGCAATTAGCAAGTATTTTGTTGAGGATTTTAGCATCTAGGTTCATTAGAGAGATTGGTCTGTAATTTTCCTTTCTTGTGGTATCTTTGTTTGGCTTTGGTATTAGGGTAATGTTGGCATCATAGAATGAGTTAGGCAATGTTCTTTCCATTTCTATTTTTTGGAAGAGCTTAAGAATTATTGGTGTTAGTTCTTTTTGGAATGTTTGGTAGAATTCAGCTGTGAAGCCATCTGGTCCTGGGCTCTTCTTAGTTGGGAGGTTTTTGATGACTGAATCTATCTCTTTACTTGTAATTGGACTGTTGAGTTCATCAATTTGTTTTTTCATCAGTGTAGGCTGCTTGTGATTCTCTAGGAATTTGTCTATTTTCTCTATATTATCATTCTTATTAAAATATAATTTTTCAAAGTATCCTCATGATATTCTTTATTTCAGTGGGGTCAGTAGAGATATCCATTTCTTCATTCCTTCTTTTGTGTATTTGCATCTGCTCTCTCTTTTTCTTTGTTAGTCTGGCTAAGGGTTTGTCAATTTTATTGCTCTTCTCAAAGAACAAGCTTTTTTTTCCTAGAGCTTTCTTATTTTCTATTTTGTTTAGTTCTGCTCTAATTTTTGTTACTTCTTTCTTTTTTCTTCCTTTGGGTTTAGTTTGTTAATGTTTTTGCAATCCTTTCAGGTGTGCAGTTAATACTTCAAATTTAGCTCTTTCTTCTTTTTTAATATATGCATTTAGAGGTATAAATTTCCCTCTCAATACTGCTTTGGCTGCATCCCATATGTTTTGATATGTTGTGTTATCATTTTCATTCGATTTGTGGTAGTTACTGATTTTCTTTGAGATTTTCTCCTTGACCCACTGTTTTTCCAAGATTGTGTTATTTAATTTCCATATCTTCATGCCTAATCTAGTTCTCTGGCCCTTAGTGATTTCCAGTTTCATTCCATTGTGGTCAGAAAAATTACTTTGTATAACCTCAATCATTCTGAACTCATTGAGAGTTGTTCTGTGGCCTAACAGGTGGTCTATCTTGGAGTATGATCCATGGGTGCTTGAGAAGAAAGTATATCCCACTTTTTTAGGGTGTAGCATTATG
>PVKH010036771.1:0-11546 GCA_004027955.1 Chaetophractus vellerosus | reverse complement strand
AAACAGGTGAAAATTTCCAAAGGAGTCCTTTATAACCATAATAGGAGGTTAGCTGGAACCCAATCTATATTTACTCCTTGCAACAGAATACTTTTTTGGACCATAGTTTGCAGGAACGTTCAGGTCCCCTAAAAGTTTATCCCTGTACCAATTACATGGGCATCGTGGAAAGGCCAGCAAGTGTACAGACAGAGAAGCTTGAGACCATTCCAGCTTATGAGGACTTGCAGAGCAGATCTGAAGCCAAAGCCTTCCTCCTAACACTCCAGAGAGGCAGCTGGTGATGTGGAGTGATGAAGCCAGGCTCTGCCTTCTGGGCTGCACACATAAACATGTTTTTGAAGCCCTTTGTACACTCAGCAGGGAACACACTGTTCTCTCTGGGAGGGTGCCAGAAACTTATGAGAGAGTCAGATCAATGCCAAGAACAGAAACCAAGGTCTCTCTCTTGCCTCAGAGAGGGACGCTGTGTGGTACCGAGTTGCCACCATCCCTCTTGCTCCTCTGGCTTTTCAAACCAGGCTTGCAGGTGGTTGCCTTGCTTTTCTCAAAAACCCTTTGGTTAGTTTTAAAATTATTTTTAAAAGTCTACTATACTTATTTGGGCAATTGTAATTTTGTTAGCCAGAGCCTAATGCAAATACATCCCTTTCCTCTCTTTTGCTTTGTGTCTCTGAGCCTCAGGCCATGGAGGTTTGAGGTATGAGCCCTTGGAGAATAACCAACCCTTCCCACTTCAAACAGGTCCAGGCAAAGTTTGAGTTGCTGCTCTCTAAAGTAGCGTTAGCTTGGGCAAGAAATGCAAAGGTTATTGAAATTCAGCCAGTGCAAGCAAAGTTGACAGAAAATTTGACTCTTCTCTTAGATGTACTGGGTTTCTCGCCTCACTTTTGCCCAGCTCTGAAATTTTAAAGATGTTTCCTCCCTGTGGTAGTTGAAAGCTGTACGTGCCCCAGAAAAGCGTTGTTCTTAAATCTAAGCCATCCCTGCGAGAGTAAACCCATTGTAAGCAGGGTCTTTTGATGAGGCTATTCCCATTTAGGTGTGGCCCAGCTTCTTCGGGATGCGTCTTAATCCTTTTACCAGACTGTGTTATAAGAGAATAAAATTCTGACAAAAGGAGAGATAAACTACCGAAGCAAGAAGCTGAGAACAATGAAACCCAGAAGAGAAGGGAGAGGCCAGCAGCTGCCACCAAGTACCTTGCCACGTGGTAGAGGAGCAAAGGATCACCGGCATCAGGTCTTCGGAAAGAAAACAGCATCTTGATGATGCCTTCATTTGGACATCTTCCTGGCCTCAAACTGTAAGCTAATAAATTCCCATTTGTTAAAACCAACCACCCCATTTCATGGTATCTGCTTTAACCAGCTTAGGAAATGATAACACTCCCCTATTAAAAAATACCTGTAAGAATCAAGTGTTAATGTTTAAATAAAGATTTTTCAAATTGAGCTTTACACATAGTCCTCATATTCTTTGTTGGGGATTGAATCATGTCCCTCAAAAAAGGCAAGTTCAAGTCCCAACCCTTGGTCCTGTGGGTGTGAAACCATTTGTAAATAGCACCTTTGAAAAATGTTATTGGTTAAGGCATGCCCAAACTGAATGAAAGTGGGCCTTAATCTAACATTACTGAAGTTCTTATAAGCAAATTAAATTGGGAACAGAAAGAGAAGACTTGGGGAACAGCCAGAAGCTGAAAGCCAACAGTACCCAGAAGAGAAAGGTAAAGATGTTACCATGTGCATTACCATGTGACAGAAAAGTCAAGGAGCCCCCAAGATTGCTGGTCATCCAGAAGATACCCAACCTGGGAAGGAGACAAGCCTTCTAGGCTTTGAAACCATGAGCAATAAATTCCTACTGTTAAGTTGACCCATTGTATTTGTTTTAGCAGCTAGGAAACTGATACATTCATAAAGCTTCTTGGTTGAAAACTGTTTGCATGAACTTTAAGGTTCTGACTCAACTGCTTTTTGGTTTATGAAATTGCCATTAATCACGATGCATCAACATGGTGTCAACTACTTGAAATGTAGGCATTCACCCCATCCCTCCACCCATCCATCCAACAAATACTTTTTTGTATTTACTGTCTGAAAAGTAACCAACCATCTTTGTAACACTGAACTTGAGAATGTAAGGCAATTAACAAATGGTAAATGTCACAAAGACCTTTATTGTGTATCGAGCAACTGAAAATAGAAAAGCTCAGGGGAGAATGACCTTTGTGGATTAAAATTTCTTCCATGAGGAGATTTCACCAACCATATGCAACTGCAAAATGTAGAAAGCAAAGCCCTGGAAGAAAGCTCATTCTGGTAATTAGTTTTACATGCATGAGGATGGACCCATCATGGGGCTAGTTTATAATCTGGGGAGAGAAATGAGGTCTTTCATTGAAAAATATGTCTGAGCCAGGCATAAAGAGCTGTTATATGAGCCCAAACTGTGGCAATAACCAACATTAATGTGAAGATGACACTTTGATAGTCAGAAAAAAAAAACTGAGTTTAAATGCCAGTTCATCATTTCCTAAGTATGACCTTGGACTATTCACTCACATTATTTATTCATTTAATAAATATTTATTGAGCCCTAGTATGCACTAAACATAATGTGAGGTGATAGAAATTCCTCTACTCTCTTACGGTAACAGTAATTCTTTGACCTTCACTTTCCTAGGGATTAGCAATATCTGTTTTGCAGAGTTGTGTGAAGTTAATATACAGTATGTGTGATAGGAGACTGAGAGGGACTTTTCTTATAGTCCCAGACTGGCAACTGGGCCTCAACATTAGGGACAAATAAGTGATAATTAAGGTACAAATAGGTGATTGGGGCTTATTAAGAGGTACATCTATTCTGCTACATTAGCCATCACCCTCCACCCCCTAATCTTGAGATAACAATTGTATATCTTCAACCTCAGAAAGAATTCTCTTTTATTTCTCCTCTTGTAGGGTGCTCCTTCTAAAATAAGCCAGAGGGGGTGATGTTCCACGAGAATGATTTGTAGAGACTGGAGCAGTCAACTGGAAGTCAAGCCTGGTATCTCATTTTCCAGTGGGGTACCTACTTATATAATGGAGTTGTTGAACTGCCCTTTGTGCCTGTTTGAGTAAAGGGAAAGAGATTTAGGGAGGTAATTTAGGGAAGAGAAAAAGTGGACAGCTGGGAACTAGGGCACACTCCCCTTGGCTGGCAGGAAAAAGATTCATGAGTACTCTGTAGGTCAAGTGGACTCTACAGAAGGTAAAGGCATGAACTGTCCTGATGAGACACTACCCTAAACTGTGACTCACTAAGAGAAGAGACCTTAGCACCAAAAGTCTATAGGATGGATTGCAGGGATGGGATGTGAGGGATACTGAAAGAAATCTATTGGAGCTGATTTCCTGTGAGAGACGACTACAGTGAAGAGGCCTCCAAAGGGTCTTCCAAAGAATCCTTAGGGCATCGCAAGAGATGTAGCATTTGAATGCTGGCCATGAAGAGAGCAGATATTGCAGGAGCAACTGGTTAGTGAATATATCTCTGCTCCCTTTTGTTTATTTCACCTCCCTGTCCTCAACATAGAATGGGACCCAAGATGCAGGAGGGCAAAGAGTGAAGAGAAAACTCTTCTCCCTGCCCTTGCCCATGCGTCTGGTCTATCACAGAGCCCAGGGAGGAAAGGTGCAGTTTCATAAAGTAAGAAACTGAAGTGGAGACATTGGGCTATATCCTTTAGAACCTGGAAAATGTTGAAAAGTTGACATCTGTTCCAGATGTCATAAAGTCTTGGAAAGAGGAGATCCCATGGAGCATGTTTTAAATCAATGATTGGAGGAAAATAAGCTCTATCAGGTTTTAACCCTGCTGACTTCAGAGTATTCAACAAAGTTCTGATACATATAAAACACGTAAGCATACAATTATTATGCTACAAATGGTTGCTATTATTATCCCTAGTCACCAAAAAGAGAATACATCTTCAGAAAAATGTTTACATATGTTTCAATATCAAAGAATCAGTAAGATATTCAATTTGCACTTTTGGTTTGAGAAAACACTACTGCATTCATTGTGTCTTCAATTTTCTGTTGCCCTCATGAAATGCTTCTCAGAATATCTTCTGGGCTGCTTAACCACATTCATTTCTCTGCTCTAGGAACTTACGTTCTTTGAAATTTTTATAGACCCCCAGAGATTGAGGATATTACAAAGGTCATCTAGTCTCAACTCCCATCTGGTCGAATTAAAATACTTTCTAATAATTGGATAAATACTACAAGTTATTGAAAACAAGGTACCTCATGTAGGTGTATGAACAAAGCAGTTTCTGCAGCCTTATTACCCAAAGAGACCAAAAGTCCCAGTGTAGTGAGGTAGAAGGGAGAGAGACACTGCACTTGGAGGCAAGGGGGCCAGGATGACTCTAAGCAATGTGATATTTCACCCATTTTTTCCTCAGCTGTAAAATGGGGGTTTTGATAAAGACTACACTGAGCTATTATGAAGATTAAATGAGGTGATTATATAAAGCATATAGCACAGAGCCAGGCACATAGCTGATGCTCAAGGAATAGCCGATATCCTCTTTCCTAGGTTGCAAGGTCAAAAAAACACCCCTGTGATGGTCAGAAAAAAGGCATTGGGGAGGAATTATCAGAAAAAGTAAATTGAGCATTCACTTGCCTATCCAACCTACCAACCAAGTGGTCATTTACAAGGCATGATTTGAGAAGGTTCCTGGAAAACCATGATTGCTATATTGGAACAAAATGACAACATTGGTATTTTTGTATGTATTTCATGATATATTGATATACTGGTGTTAATACTGGTAATTTATATAAAAACTGAGTTCAGAATTCAGAAAATTGTTTTTAAATCATTGAAACTAAATATGTGATACATTTCACATGCAAACATGTGTAAACATATTTTATAACATGAAATAAAACAAATTTCAAAAACATAAATATTAAACATATATCTCTATAACTTGAATTATCAGCAGGGTAAAAAGCAATAAAAATAAATATGCAAAATAAACTAAATCCATACAATGAAGAAAATCAGCCAAAATTAAAAATGAATTAAATTACTTGATTTTTTAGCAAGTATGATCTTACAAACAATGTACATCAATCTGTCCTCTGAGGGTGAGCCTACTTTGGGGAGCAAATTTTTCTAGCCCCTAGAAAAGCTTTTTCATATTTTACACTAGTCAGAGGAAGAGTGGAGAAAAATATAAACAATATCCAAATATTTTCCCAGTATTTCCTTATTTGTAATAGTCTCATCTCTAGTTTGATAGTAAATCAATTTTATTTAAAGGCTGCAATATTTGTATTGACAGTAAGCTGTAGTTTTTGTTACTTAAGGTCCTACAGACAACTTGCTTAGATGCCTGGTTCTCAGCTTCTGCTATGAAACAGCTTTTGTTCAAACAAACCAAAACAAACCAGTCAAACAGATAAGGAGTTTCCACTACCAAACTCTGATTGTTTAGCTATCAACCTGACCTATTTGAGGTGCTGATATCTAGCTGTTAAGGTCTTTGTACCTTACAATTCTCTTTTCTGGAGGCTCTACTTCTTTGCATATGCAGGGAAACCTTTAAAAAGAAAAAGTCAAGAAATAGAACCAGAGTTAATTTGATCTTGGAAAATTTGGGTTAGTGTTCCAGTTGTCTTTACTTACTAGCTGGGAGGCCCTGAGAGGTAATAAGGTCTCACTCTTAAGGCTGTGTATTTCTCAAAGCATAAGTAGTTCAGATTTCAGATTTTAAAATCCTGACATAATGGTATCACACCAAAAAAATATTGGCTTTTTGGTACTAAATGATCAAGAGTATGAGATACTGGAGTTCTAGAATGTTGAAAATTAAGATTGCAATCATTAATTAAAAAGCCATCTTGCCCAGAAGTTTCCATCCTTTAAGCTACTATGATGTTTAAGTTCCTTAGAGTAAGGCAACTTTTACAGGATAGCCTTGAATTCATGAATATATCCCAAGGCGTTTCCCCTTTAGTCATTAATAACTGTCTTACCTGCAGTCAAGGAGCTGAACCCTGAATAAATGGGGCCCAGACCAAATCAGTTATTTGGAAGTTGGAGCAGAGGAAAGAGAAGTACATGTAAGAAAGAAGGTAACTGACACTATAGGGCAGGACCCAGGGAGGCAGGTGCAGCCAAAGGGCTCTGGAAGGCCTGGGGCTGCCTCAGGCAGGGAGGGTGGGCTTGGAAGCCATGCTCCGGTGGAGAAAGGAGGGGCCAGGAGGGTGGAGGGACACCTCATCTCCACAAGTGCAGTCACTGCAGCATCCTCCTGCTGCAAAGTTCAGTGCAAGTGAGAAAAGATATCCTAAAAATGAGACTGCTCATGCTTGTAACAGCTTGAGGAAGGGGAGAAAGCATACACAGTATGTGCAAAATAATTGGAGAAAATCATAAGTTAATATAGTCACAAAAAGCATTCAGAAAAATAAAGGGCCAATGGGGTGGAATAAGAAATAATGATTAGTGATGTATGGGTTCCTGTGGAGGGGATATTTTGAACCAGATTTATTATTAATATTAATATTATTATTATTATTTTATTTACTAGAGAACTTGTGGGTTTACAAAATAATCATCCATGATTCCTTTATACAACCCCACCACCACCACCTTGCAGTGGTGTGGAACATTTGTTGCAATTGATGACAGCAGTTTTTTAATTGTGCTATTAATTAAAGTCAATGGTTTAACGTAGGGTTCACTGTTTGTGTAGTGTAGTTCCATAGATTTTTTAAATGTTTATTCTGTTACCGTAATTACGATCTAAACTTTCCCCTTTCAATCCTGTGCAGATATATTTCAGTGCTGTTAATCATGTTCACAATGTTGTGCTACGATCACCACAAGATTTTGAAGAGGTTGGGGTGGGTTGATAGAGAGGAAATGTCACCCCTCATCGAGGGAATGCTATATACAAAAAGAGGTTATCTTAGGCTGCGTTCCCTAGAGAAAAGACTGCGGTTAATCTCATGAGCACGTGTTGTGTTGTGAAGTACAATCCCAGAGAAGCGACAGTGATGAAAAAAGGAAGGAGACAGGAAAGGATAGGAAACAAATGAAAAATTGTGCTATTGAGCTCCGGTTATATGAAACTGAAGTGATTACTCAATTGCGCAGGATATCTCCAGAAAGACCTCAGTGTATCACTGCACCTCAGAACAGTCTTTTGGTAGAAAGAAGAGTGAGCAGTGGCCCTACTGGCTTCTTTCTGTCCCCTGTTTCTCCCCTGTGATTTGCCCCACCACATGTTAACTCCCTCATCTTCTCAGACAGCCGCTGGGATCAGACGTAATCACTGGAGCTGCTGAGGATTCTGCCATGATGAAGAGTGACGGAGGCCAGGCAGCTGCTGGGGCGCTCCCTATCATGGCAGAAGCAGTGGCTCCCAGGCAGCCCAGTTCTGTGATGTCATTTTGCGAATCTGTACTGGAAGCTCAGTTTAGAGACCATTTCTCTCTCAATTAATTTACAAGCCGTTTAACGATCTGTTCCAAAACTTCCTTTTGCTTAAATAGCTAGAGTGGATTCTGTTCGCAGTAAATGACCCTTGACATCCTAAAAATATTTTTTAAAGATTTACCAGAGAAATCTATAGGAGAAAGAGAGAAAAACAGAGATTAATTCTGGCTCTTAGATGCTATGAAAGTCAGTGTCCACAGTTACCAAATTCAGTTGTTTCTCTCAGCACTGTTCATATAGATAATACCAATGAAGAAACACAGAACTTTGAAGGTTCCTGTATGTATCTGACTTCCCGGTTATCATCAAACATTAGGAGAACCTCAACAAAATGTGCACTGTGTTAGGGCTTTAGCATCCCCAAATAAGGAAACACGCAGTGTTTGATTTTAGAGCTCTGTTGTTATTGAGGGCAAGCCTCCTGTCTCCCCTGCACACTCTGGAGTGCTAAACCTCAGGTCACTGCAGCGGCCTGTGTGCTCTGCACCACCTCTGATGTCCTTCTGGTAGACCTTGATCCCTTCTTACATGTGTGACCTCTTCCACCCCACCCCACCCCGCCCCTGCTACACCCAGCAGGTGATTCAAAGGTCATTTTCAAGCTGCTTCAGAGAGATGAGTAAAGAACAACTTGTCCCTAATTTCCTATCTTTCCTGGAGGGTGTGCTGAGGGTAATAGACCCAGTATATTAAATAATTGGCCTACTGAAGAGGGCTTCGGCTACAACCTTGAACCCAGACCTATCAAGGTGCTCGACAGAACACAGGGGTTTTCAGAACGCATTTATGATTTCTCTGTCCTTAGAAGACATTTGGACTCAGACTAGGAATGTTTGTGTGGGTTTGTTTTTTTGTTTGTTTGTTTGTTTTTATAACATTAAAAAGAAGAGTCCCTTGGATCTGGTACTAGGTTGAGATCAAAGCTGTGTGAAAGAAGCAGTAACCTATAATTCAGGAGTCTGTATAAACACTCCAGAGACCAGTCTTTTTTTTTTTTTTTTTCACAAAAAGCAAGGACTATTATTCACTAAAATCTCAACCAAAAGCAAATCTCATATCAACCAGGCTGAAATAAAGAAATATGAATTGTTTTCTAGGTCCTTGCTACTCTGAATAAGGCCCATGGGCCAGCAGTGTCAGCATGACCTGGAGACTTAGAAATCCCGTCTCAGGCCCAGTGAGCCTGACAGAATCAGAATCTGCAGTTTAACAATAATCCCAGGTGACTTGCAGGTGCATTAAAGTTTAAAAGGCCCTCTCTTAGATATAGTAAACTTGTTCATAAGGCCACTTATTGAAACGACTGTGTTCAGCATTTAAATGTGTTATGGCAAATGTCCATCAAGGATCAGCAAATAAGTATTTGTGTCCATATTAATTCTATTTTTTATAGATTGTTAATTTAGTCAATGTCTGTTGTTCTCATAAGGGACTCTGATTTTATCTAATGGTGTTTCTTAAGCTTCCCAAAGTGATAAATAGTTCCTATTTTATCTTGTTTGTTCCTGTAACTAATTGTTTAAATTAGGTGAATTGTTAAAACTAATTGTTTTCATCATCTTTTTTTGCTGTCTTCTCAGTCTCCAGTGACAGGTTACCATACCAGGGTTCAAAAGCCTCCTGACCTACCCTTCAAGGTGGTTCTACCCAACAGCCGTTTCTCCATTCTTCCTTGCTTACAGGATTTTATTCAATGTCGGGATATTTTTAGCCTCAGTCTAAACAAATCACCATGCTCCTACTTCCCTTTGCCATATACTCCATTTCCTGTCCTCTTCTATAGCTAAGGGGACCATGTGACTGAGGTCTGACCAAAAAGAGGTAAGTTTATGGGAAAGTCTTTGCTCCCTACTCAGAGGAACAGAGATGAAAAGACAGCTTACTGGCCTCTTCCTAGTAGCAGATTTTTTATTTTTATAATAAAAATAAAACTCACATTTAAACAAAATTTTCTTTTACAGCAATTGCCTTCTTTTTTAAGGTAAACAAAATCTTATGCTGAAATAAGACCAATTTCTTGAAATCATATTTTAAATAAAACATAGGGAGGCAAAGTTCCTTTGAGGAAAATGTGACTATTTTAAGAGTAGTAACAAATTGGCACTTGTAACATTTTAGATCTGGTAGAGACTTTAGGTAAAATTTAGACTTTTCAAACTAGTGGGATTGATAGTCCACGGACATCCTACTTTAATCCATCTAGTGTTTTGAAAATTTTGAATTTGTTGCCTATGAGTCCTCTACTCCTCTTCCACCTTATTCTGTCCCTACACGCAGATTGCTAATATGCCGCCTTAGCAGCACTGGAACCCTCTTGGTCCTAAATCTGTCTGGTGGTGAGTGGTGAGATATTGGTTGGGGAGCTTAGTGATTACATTCTGATAGTAGTGAGCCATGGACTTGCTTAAGAGTTGAAGTCAGAGGGTTCACGGTATTATTTAAAATTACTCTCATAAAATATACTCAACACGAACTGAGCTAAAAAACAAATCTAAGTGACAGAAAGCATCCGATGCTCAGAACTTCAGAGTCGTCTCTTCCCCTCACTGAGGATCCTTACACCCTGAACTGAGTTCTTCTTCCTCAGGGTAAGTTCTTCTAATGCCTGCTGTAACAGACTGCCAGACCCACCCAGGCAGGTTTGAGTCTTTTGTTAAAGGTAAACATCAAAAGTTCCTTTTTGGGGGGCCTTAATTTTTTTTTCCCTTTTCTTTTTAAATTAAAAATAGATATTTGCTTTCTCTCACTCTCGTGCTCTCTCTCTCTCTCTCTCTCTCTCTCTCTCTTTATATATATATATATATACACACACACACACACACATATATATATAGTTTCTCTAGGCATCTGCTGATTATGGATGTAACATGTCTGAGTCTCGCTTAAACTCAAATTGGAGCTCCACAACCTTGACAAAATTCTTGGAGAAAGCTCCATGACATACCTTAATCATTTGGTTTCCCTTGAAACCACAGTTCAAGACAAATGCATTTGCTCTTGTTTTGTCTTTTGCAGAGATTAAAAACTATGTAAACAGATAAGCCTTAACATAAATCTGTTCATTAGGGGGGAAAGTTTTAAATTATTCTCTAGTCTTCACTAAATAATAACCCTAGTTCCTCTAATTTTAAAGGTTTTAGTTTTCACTTTTAAATCATTTGAATTCCTAGGGAGGGGTCCCACATCAACTTCCCCATGGTAAGATATGAAATATGAAACTGGAAATGAGCCCTTAACACATCAAGTAAGAATATGGTATGCATTTTCAAAGAAAACTTCCCACAATGAAGTGTTTAGATCAGGAGTTCTTAACCAAGGGTCCACCAGCTTGAATTGAAATTTTAAAAAACATTATTCTTGTGGGGACATGTTTCTATGGGTGTGATATATTTATTAAATAATACACAGTATAGTGTAGACTTAGTAAGGGGTCCATGATTTTCACCTGACTGGCAGAGGTGTCCATGGAACAAAAAAGGTTAAGAACCCCTGGTCTAGATAGAAGTTACTGTCCTTTTACACTGAGCTCCTCAGATAAAAAAAGTGTAGCAGTACTTTAATATTTCTTTTAAACATAATATATAAAGACATGGTGAAACTGTTTTGCTTGCCATTTTAGCATTCCTTTGAGAGGAAAAAAAGAAAATGACATGTTGTGAGTTCTTCTATTTAGCTCTACAGAGATTTTTTTAATGTTTTGATTTTAAAGGTACATTTACAGAGCTGTAAAACTGGCTGTCTCTTCTCTAGACTATCCCGTACCCTTATGCAGTTCTACTCATAAAATACAACTTTGATCATTCAGCTCCTTGTTCAAAATCGCTAATGGCTTCTTTTAATTAGTTAATTTGTTTTTAACATATATATAGGATAGTTTCAAAAATATAGAAAATTCACACAGTGAACTCTAACATACCCCACTCCAATTTCAGATCCACCAACTTTCACATTTTACCACATTTTCCATATCATTCTCTCTTTCTTTCCTTCTTTCCTTTTCTTTCCTTCCTTCTTTCCTTCCTTCTTCCTTCCTT
>PVKH010036770.1:0-11545 GCA_004027955.1 Chaetophractus vellerosus | reverse complement strand
TTACATTGATAATATTCCCTGGTATATTTGTCTCTTTATCCTGATAATGGCAAGATCGAAACATTGTTTTGCTTCAATCTAATTAAATTATATGTTATTGAAAACAGATTGAACACTATGGCCAAAATTCAATTTAATGCTTTCCTACTCTTCTGAGTTTCAGACTTTATTTATATGATACCAAACAACTAGAAACTGACCAAAAGCAAATTACTATTTACACACACATTTTGACACAATTGTGAATACAGCTTCAGTGTTTTTGTCTATGAAATAGAAAATACAATAGGGAACTGGAAAATTACTTGTAATTTTTTGAATTATTCAAATTAAACATCTCACTAAACACCTGAGATTCATTTAAAAGCTTATGATGCTCAAGGACCTTCCATTATGATTTGGGTTAGCTCTACACCCATTGGCATAACTTTCAGCAACTGAGAAACATGTAGATTTGTAAAATTTTGAGAATTCTCTTTTATTATTGCCACAAAATATCAGTATAGATTTAAACTGCTGAACCTATACGTGAGGAATCCCATGGATGACCAAAGTCTTATTATCTAACCTTTTCATGGTTTTCTAAAATTTATATGAAGTATCATTTATCACCAGGCTTTAATTTCTTTTTTTGCCACCAGAGAGATTTAAGGCCATTTCCTAAACTCCTTACTTTGTTATCTTTCAGAGAGTTCTTCGCCAGTGCATTCTTGAAAACCTATTTAATCCATAGACATCCTTTTGATAAATCTATCAGTATTTTACTTGCAACTGAGCCAGTTATCCTACAAAAATATGCATAGAACCCACCTTTTCCCTTTTGGGAGGGATGATATTAGGAGTTCATTCATGAAATACTTCTAAGTGCAGTTACAGTGGTTTGGCATTCCAGCACTACAGACCCGACACTGATGCAAAAATAATTATCAATACCATATTCTAAAGATACCTCCTTCATATGTTAATGAATTTAAAATAAAATTGATCAGGAGATGGAGACAATGAGATTCAGAATCAAAACTCACCAATCCAATTAATAGAGATATATTTTTCTCTTGCTTTGAAAGGCAAACAAGTGCATTAAGTACAATGGGAGACCATTTTCTGATGAACATACAATCCAAAAGAGGACTTGCCAGACTACTAGGGACACAAGGCATAAGCAAAATCAGCCTCTCTGGTCAAATATAAAAGTAAAATAAAATCACATAACTTGTGTTTGGTTGGGTTTCTTCAAAACAGAGCCTGAAGCAAAGCTTACTTATTAATCTCTATTTGTGTGGTAAAATCTCAGGACAGCAACAATGAACTACAAAGAGATGGGGGGCAGGAAAGCAAGGAAATTAAATAAAAGGTGGTGTATTACCAAACTTGCTTTCATCTTACAAAAATCATAGCAGCTGCAGAAACATATAAGCTGCATACATGTAATGTCATAAAAGAAATTTTATTTGGTGCCTCATTACACTGTGTGGTTAGTCATAAATTTCCCTTTTGCGTAAACACCCCAATTAACCCTGCCTCAGGCATAACCACAATTAGCCAGGCCTGCATCTTCTATGGATTGAATAAGAGCTGCCCCTAACTTCTCTGAATGACCTTGCTGCTTCTTCTCCAAATGGCCCTTTGCCATTCTGCTCTTTGGTGGCCACATAATTTACTAACAAGTCCTGCATCTCCATAAGACTTGGATGATAAGAAGCTGCCTTCAACCTCTCCAAACAGCACTTACTGCTTCTACTTTATGCACGGTATAATTTGAAACTTCAAATCCCTAGTATCCTTGGGAAAGCCCTATTCCCCTCTCCCCACCAGTCACAATAAAGGCGACAGCCAGGGACACACACATACTTCTTCCTCCCCTCCTCCTGGGACCCTTGCAGAAGCCTAGGTCAAGTAAACTCAAGAGGTCCCCTCCACTGCCTTCATTGTCTCCTTTCCCCCTCCAGAGCCTTTGATCTAACAAAGCTGTCCTTTCATGCATTCTCTGCTGGCTGACTGGCTGCCTGGCTGTGTTTGTGCCTCATCACCCGAAGAGCTTCCATATGACATCTGAAACAATACAACACATCTTTGGAGAAGCCATATTAAAAACCACATACCATGGAACAGTTCTTTAGGGGAGGAAGACCATGGACCTTCTCTATCAGCTTCATCTTTCACTGGTCGAAATATACCCTTTTACATGGGAACTCCACTGCACTTCTGGACTGTGTTACTTGGCTCTCCGAGGAAGACTTTGAAAGAGCCAGAGCCTTTGTAAGTTGAGTTGAGTTAGATTGACCCTGATCCTGAATCGCTACAATTCCTAACACCATGAATGATATAAATGTTCTAGGGGAGCCTGAGGCAGTTGGGATCATTTGGAGATGAAGCAATGATGGTATGGATAGATTTATCCACTGAACAAGCAGATAAAGCTAGTATGGGAAGGAGCCAGTGATGCCAAACAGAATCTTGGTCAGTAAGACTGGTAACGGAAAGTAGAAAATCTGGGCCAGCAATACGCACACACATATACAGCACATGAAATAAGAGCATGAAGAAGGAGAAATTAATTATTCTAGGTGGGTGGTGGGAAAGTTAGGTACACTTCATGAAAACATGTATTTAATTAGACACTTGAAAAATAGACATTAGTGCAAGGGAGAGTTGAAGTGTTCCAAGGCACAGAAGCTTGATGCGATACCCTGACCAAACATGCCTTGTGGCTAAAGTTCAGGAATACATGAAAGAAAATATCAAACACTAAGCCTAAGTATTGGACTTTACCAAATGAAATGTAGAGGCACTGGCAGATTTTAGTATGGGACTGAAGAAATAAGCAGAGGCAATGTGCTGAAAAGATTGGAAAAGGATTAGCCTGAAAACAGAGAATCCAGTTCATAGTTCTTTCTCCACCTGGGAGATGATGAAAGTGTCTGTTAAGAAAGAGAAGTTGAGAATGATTAGGAAAGACTAGGTTTTTAGAGAAATTTTGAAGATAAAATTTGGTCATTGGATGTGGGAAGGGGCATTAAAAGAAAAAAAGGAGTAGATGTTTTATATATTTTTTGCCTTGAGTGGCCAGATGTAGGTAGTGCTATTAGTTTTCTATGGGCTATATTACAATGCAGATATTGCGCATGGGTACTGTATTCATTTATAATAATTTTATTTTAAATTACATAATACTGTTTGGAATGAAATTAGTTGAATTTTAATATATTGTTGGTTTCTTTATTTTCTTCTGTTTCTTCAACATCCCTGCTCCATTAATTATTTCTTGCAAGACATTTTCTTGAGGGAACAATGATCCAATATTCAGTTGTGTATCAAATAACAAACACTGCCTTCTCTAACTGCTAGCTTCTATTATTGACAAGTCGTAGTCACACAGCTTTGCTTCTGTATATGTTCTCAGCAAATGGGAGGATTTGCATACAAGAGCCATTCCTGCTGAGAACTAGGAGTTTACAAGAGACAAGGAAGTAAAGTAGATGGCAGAAAACTTGATAATTTCCCATGAAGCCTTGAGGAATGAAGAAAACAAAGTAAATTTAAACAGTGGCTTTAAAATTAGGGAGGGAAAAAGCTAAGAGCTGTGTCAGTCACCATAGCATGTGATATTGATAATGTTATGGTGCTATTCAAGATGCAGGACTTAATGACTCCTAGTTCCAAAACCAAAAAGGTGTTGAACATTTGCACTGCAGACAAGGCAAGCACATGTCTTTTAATGTGGATATCATTGACATCTATGTAAGTTCTGTCATGCCAGAGGATGCTCAGTAGGTTTGAGGAAATTCTGAAATAGTATAGTGCTATTAAGTGACAGGATTGGGCTCTGAATGAAAATCTCTCTGCAGCCTGAGTCCAAGCTTACTGTTTTAAAGAAAACATTGCACTTCTTCTTCACTTGCTTTGGTTCCTCATAGTCCCTGTGCCACAAATTATCTCTTCTTTCAAATTTTCCAGTTATATTTTTAAAATGGCTTTTATTATAAAGCATTAATTTCTCTGTCTTTTCATTTTATCAAAGATATACCAATAAGGAGTTTAAACAATGAGATAGTACACTAAATATGCATGAAGACAGTCCCTGCTTCATCCCTTCCTGATTCCCAGTCTTACATACAAATGAACTGTTTTGCTCTTTCTTCTTGAATTCATTTCCTTCTGTGGAAACACTCTTATTATACTATTTCTTAACATATACTTTTGAGGGTTTTCTATCAACTCCCCATTAGGAAAGGTGAGAATTTAACTTACATGTAATTTCCTCTACTGTACTCACACTATTTACCCAAATCGTTTTATTATGATTTTTAAATTGAAATTCATACCCCAAATTTAAAATATTATGCATAACTCAGTCTTTAGCCAAGTAGTGTAACATGATGTTTTCTTTTTTGTACAATTTTCAGTTTGTTTTTCCCCTTATAAAAAACAACAGTTTCTCACATTTTTTATGTATCTAATCTAATGCTCCATCATATTTGTCAAATGTATTTATATTAGTTTCCAAGCTCATAAGCATAGCATCTATCCATTCCATTTTCCCCTAGAAACCTTTCTCATTCTGTCCCGTCCTCCTACCCTAAATAGAAGCCTAGGAATTCCCTTTATTGTTTTTCTGCATTAGATACCCTACTTGTTTGGTCCCATATCTTCCTCCCCCTTGCGTCACTTAATTAACTAAATAAATTTAAAATGTGTTTATTCATGGATAAATGATGAAACTGTAAGATAACCCAACCATTATGATTAATCCATCTGTTCACATGAAGTCTAAGCCAAAAATATAAGCAAAAAAGGAAATAAAAACATCTCCCAATGGTTATTTTTCAGAGTCTAAACATAAACCTAATTCTTCCCCTTATGTACTAGATCCTATCTTATCTTGCTTATTCACAAATTTAGACCCTACAATTATCCCTTCTTTCTCTCTTCTGTATCAATCATTATCTCCTTATGTACTGAATTATTTCTCTACAGTCTACAATTATTCTTTTTTTTTATTTATTTTTTTAACAATTTTTTTTTTTTAAAGATTTATTTATTTTATTACATAGCTCCCCTTCCCCCCGCTGCGGCGATGCGCCGAGATTGGACACTGCGCAGGCGCGGCTTTCCCCGCTTGTGGGCGGTCTCTGCATCTGATCACGGCCGGCTTTCAGTTCGCGGGTGGCTGGCTGAGCTCCATCGGCGGGTGACCTGCCCTGCCCGTGGCGGCTCTTGCCATGTCCGTGGCAGCTTCTTGCCCTGCCCACGGCGGCTCCGGCCCGCCATGGCGGCTTGCCATTCTCAAGGCGGTCTGCCCGCTAGGAGAGGTCCCCGGGAATCGAACCTGGGGCCTCCCATGTGGTATGCCGACGCCCTATCCACTGGGCTATCGAGCCGGCCCTACAATTATTCTATACTATGTTGCAGTGGAAAGCAAGCCAATACGTCTTCTTTGATTCCACACCCCTCACCAGCTACTCTCACATTTCTCTGTTTCACTAGTTCCTTATCTCCAGGTAGTTCCACACATGCATTAACACTACTTGTATTCAACATCATATTGTCAAATCTAATAGTCATTTGTCTATCCATATCTTCTACAAGTTCAAACATGTTGAAAGCCCCTTCCTTCTTGATGGTTATTCTTCCTTTAGATTTTGAAATGCCTCACTCACCCAGTTTTCCTCCTGCCTCCTGTCTTTTCTTTAAAATCTATAAATTCTTCTACTTCTTCTTGGCCAATGAATGTTAAAGTGTCCCAGCTAGTCTTTTCTCTTAACGTGCATGTATTCCTATGTATACCCATTTAGTATCTGTATGCTAAGGACTTCCAAATGTGAATCTCTAGCCTTAGCGAAACCCCAAACTTCCAGAGTTTTATATATATATCTGCTTCCTTGAAATCTCTACTTGTATATATCTAATGATGGCTAAAGGTTTAACATGTCCAAAACAAATTACTGATTTTGAACTTCAAAGAGTTTCCTTACCCTAGTCTCTCCCACTTTAGTAAAATATGCCCGTGTTATACTAGACATTCAGGCCATAACATATGCTATCCATTCCTGAATTTTCTCTCTCATTCTTGTCTTTATCCACCAGCAAGTGCTATTAGAGTTACATTCAAAAAGTAATACCAATTCTCCTCAAAAAGTTAAACATATAACTACAATATGACCCAGCAATTCCACACTTAGGTATTTACCCAAAGAATTGAAAATAGTAACTCATAGATATTTTGTACACCATTGTTCATAGAAGCATTAGTCACAATAGCCAAAAGGTGGAAAAATCCCAGTGTGCATAAATAAATGCATGGATAAACAAAATGTGGCTCATCCATAAAATGGAATATTCCATACAATGTAATATTATTCATCCATTAAAAGAAGTGAATATTGTATACATGCTATAACACCTAAAATGGCTAAAATGGCAAGTTTTATGTTATATGTATTTTATATTTTACCATGATAAGAAAAACACTATAAAATTTAATATCAATTCTAGTTTTCTCAACATGTCTACAATGACTTTAGTCTCAACCATTGTTACTTCTGGCCAAGATTACTGCAAGTTCTCTTCTATCCCTACTTGCCCCATTGTTGTTACAACAACACTTCTAAAAGAAAAATCCTATGAAAACCCTCACTCCCCTACTCAAAGCCCTCAAATGATTTTCTATCATATTTTGACCAAATTACTGACTTCTTATGATGGCTAGAAGGCCTTGCCAACCTCAACAGGGCTTCTAGCCATCTTCTATTATTCTTACTCTCACTACCTTTTTGTTTCTTTGAAAACAAAGTTCTAGCTCCCACCGTGAGTTATCTTAACTTGCTATTCCTTCTTTCTGAAATTCCCTTCTTTCAGATATTCACATGATACTCTCCTTCCTTTACTTCCTATCTTTTCTTAAATGTCACTTCCTCAGAGGGACCTTTCTAACCACCCTATCTAAAAGATTAACCTCACTTTCCTTTCTTTATCCTTTGGCCTGACTTTATTTTCTTTTATGAACTTAATGTTATTTGAAATTACATTATTTGTTTGTTTGTTTACATTACAAGTGTCTGTCTCTTCCAATAGATTTCAAACTCCATGAAGACAGGGATTATGTACTGTTCATCCATGGTTTAGCACAAAAACTGGCACATAGTTGGGGTCAAATAAATGTATGTGAAATTAGTGAATAGATAAATAAGCATATGAGTCAGTGAAAGAAAGACATATGGCAATTCATATTTTTTGTTTGTAAAAATCTTGTCAGTGTGACCGGATAACTCACTGTTTACCAGACCAATTTCCTCTTATTGCTGAACGTACCAACACCTCATATCCCAGGTCCTGAGCAAGGTGTGGCCCTGTGATGATGAACAGGTTTGATGTGTACTACTTCTAGGCTGGCTGAAAGAAACTTCAAAATGTGCTCCCTCTGCTCTTTGCCCTTATACTGAGATTGTCAATTCCCAGAGCTATCTTGGAAGCCGCATGATGATGATGTCAAATCTTCATCATCCTGTGTCTCGGATTCAATGTGTAGAACAGAGCATACCACTGATTTCAGACTCCTTAAGATGATTTACATGAGTGAGAAATAGTCTCCATTGCTTTTGGACAGTCATAGATTTTCAGTCTAGTTTTACAGTAATTGCTGAAGCAAATATGGAAGAGTTAAGAAGTAAATATCAAATTGTCCAAATTTTTTCCTGAAGAGAAAATAAATGCCTATCAGAATCTCTGTATGTCAGATGGGGAAGATGATATTGTTTCTAACATATAGTATGACAATTATTATGAATCCCTACGTTTGAAAACATGAGCCTTCTGCTAGGTCTTCCATGCTCAAATCCAGAGCTGTTTCAGTTAATTCAATTTCACCAGAGGGAAAAAGCCCTTAATTTCTTGGTTGGGATAAGAGGGATAATCTCCTGGTTGAAGGCAAGTGGGGAGGAGACCTGAGAACTCAACTACTCCAAATAAAAACTTTTAACCAATTCAAACAATTTCACTTTTGTGCATTCACACAAACCTTCTGAGATAACTTTCTTTGGTCTGTTAAGTATTTCCACGGTATATTGGCATGTATTTTTGAGGTTACTAAGGTTATGGCTTCCTCTGATCTGCTAACTCTGTAATAACCACTCTACCTTCATTCTTGCTTCATAAAAAGTCCTCATCTGTTCATGTCTACTTCACCATTTTCTTTGCCCTTTTGAGGTTGTATCTTTTTTATCCTTTAAAATCTCTGTCATTTTAGTGAGGTTTCAGGAGAGCAAGGAGATAAATCACATGTAGTCAACCTGCCAAGGATAATTAGGAGTTACTTTGCCAACTTTACCTATACATAAGCATCTTCTACCCTAAAGGAAAACAAAACGACTTGAAAAAACGTAAAACCTCACAGGACACTTTACCCTTTTCATGATACTGCCTATTTCTCTCCTTTCTTTTAGAATAGTTATTCTCAGCTTGGGGATTTTTGTTCCCCAGGGAACATTTGGCAATTCCTGGAGACATTTTTGGTTGTACAACTTAAGCATGCTAATGGCAATACTTATTAGGTACAAAGGATGCTTCTAAGCATCCTATAATACACAGGATAGTCCTCCACCATGAAACAATTATCTGGTTCAAAATAACACTAGCTAAGTTTGAGAAACGCTGCTTTAGAGCCAACCTTCTCATGAAGGAAAATACACTTCCTTACCTTACATTCAGATCTCAATTCAAGGCAATCTGGATTTTTCTTTCCTTCTCTGCCCTTATTCACCTGTTTTGGTCTTGCTGGTAGGGGTTGTTAAGGATAATGGAAGAGGCATAGTATCTAGACCTACTAGCTGGTGCTAAAACGTACTCCCAATTTCATTAGGATCCCACAGTCCAAAAGTATGACAAAACATGTAGGACTGGCTTTTCCACTTTAAGAAAGCCTCCTTCCTAACTAGGAGACATTTCCATTGTAAAAATTCATTTATACATAATTTAACCTGGAGAAATCACAATGGTCAACTCTCCAGGGGAAGAAGAAATAGGTAGTTTTATGTAGTTGACTTTTGTGGGGTTAGGGGTGAGAAAACATCCTGACAAAGACATATTGGCTAACCCAGGTCTTTTATTAATATTAGCTGGCTGTACAATACCTTAACCCTCTCTCAGTCACTTCTTAGTTGTCAATTTTACATCCCCACCCCCACCCCCAACTGAATCTGACGTGACCCCCTAGATTCATAGGGATTTGGAAAAAATGGATCTTTATATAACATAGCATCCTTTATATTAAAATTCATAAAGATCATGTGACTTTTCATTATTTATGTTTCTATTTAAGAACAGCTTGATATGTCACCAATAGTAGGAAAATTGAAGACTCAAACATTATACAGAGTTTTAATAAGTTTGTTTTATTGGATGGCAATGAGAAGTTTTAAAACATAATAAAATTAAAATAAATAATTAAGAGGAGGAATTTTACATAGTAAAACAGGGCAAGATTTTAAATGATATTGTAGAGAGATTTGTTTTAAATGATACTGAATATTCTATATAAGCATTTTAAGTTTTTTCCTATTCATTTTTTTTGTATTTTTTAGTATATTTCCAATTTTTGTAATTCTCTTTTCAGGTCTTTTCCATTTAGTTTATTTCCTGAAGTTTTCTAATCCACAGTTTCAAATATAAGTAGTTTTCAAGGAAGCCACATCAGAGCCTTGCTTTTAGAATGTAGAATCTATCATTATTTAAAGCAGTATTGTTCTAACCATTCTCATGCAATCTCAAATTTCAAATAGCACTGTATAAGCATGCATGGGATGTTTTCAGCCCATTCAGTCATCCCTAGTAATTTTGGCCAATATATTCTATCAGATCCAAAAATTTATGGGATTGTGTTGTGACTTTGCCAATATATATCCATAACCATCTAGATACTTCCTATTAACATTCTATTTTTTAAAGATACCTAAGTACTCTTTCATTAAACTCAATAAGATAAAAGTTTTCATTGTTAAGTTAACATTTCATATTCTGATCCAATTGCACTTTCCAAAAACATTTGGAAATTTTTGTTCTCTTCAGGCTTCATAGTTCACTGTAAATCTTGTGCAAACTTTCTGGCGGTGCTTGACTTTTCCTCCATAAAATCAGTTTTATTCTTTACCAAAGCAGTAGCCCAGGGCAAAGTCCATTTCATGTATTATTCTCAGACATGATCAAAATTATCTAACTTGTTAGAATTCAATTACAGAGTCCCCAGAGGAACTCTTATCCTTGTGAGGACAGAATGGAGCCCAAATAACTGAATTTTTATGTTTAGTCTCTTCTCATGATCAATTATGTAACCCACTATAAACTAATTGGACCCAGTCCCTAAACCTCCTGAGCCTGCTCTGTTTCTTTTGTGTCCTTGATAGAGTGGAAAAGTAGAACATGTTTGGTCACTTTAATCTGGTTCCCTTCTGACTATTCTGCAATATTGTTCTATCAATACTCTCTCCTTAAAAATAACACTTTCCTCTCTATTGCACTGCCCTTTTTATATTAACGTACTCAAATCTCTCACACTATTTAAAAACAATTTTCCCTCAGTCCTGTTTTTCTTCTTGAGATCTTTTTCTTTATCCTTCCCATCCCAGACAGGTGTTTATAAAAGTTCATTTTCCATATGCATTCCTGCCATCAACTTTTTTCTTTTTCCTTTTGATTAAAGAAAAGTTTACATGCAAGTGTGCATTTCGATGAGTTTTCACAAATAAATACAATCTTCTCACTCACATCCCTACCAAATATAGAATAAGTCCATCCCCAGAAAATTCCCTATACCTCTTTCCAGAAATTTCCTAACCTACCCAGAAGCAAGTACAGTTCGGATTTCTCGCACCATAGTTTAGTTTTACCTGTTGTTAAACTTAAGTAAGTAGAATAATAAAATAGTGGCTCTTTTGTGTTTTACCACTTTCCCTCAGCATAATGTTTCCAAGATTTAGTCATGCTGTTGTGTGTATTATTACTTTGTTACCTTTTAATACTGAATAATATTCTATTATATGAATATGCCACAGTTTATCTATTCTCTGGTTCATAGACACCTGAGATGTTTATAGCATATAGCTATTTTGAAGAATGTTGCTATAAACATTCTTGGTAATGGATTTTGTGTCGATACATCTTTTTATTTTTCTTGGATAAATACCTAGAAGTGAAATTACTATGCCATGTTAAACTTTATAAAAAACAGCCAAACAGGGCCCGGCTAGGTAGCTCAGTGGATAAAGAGCGCACTGTGGTACCACATGGGAGGCCCCGGGTTCGGTTCCCAGGGACCTCTCCGAGCAGGCAGACGGCCTTGAGAAAGGCAAGCCACCGTGGGTGGGGCAGAGCTGTCGTGGGCAAGGCAAAAAAGCTGCAACGGGCAGGGTGGAGCCTCCACGGGCATGGCAAAGTCACCCGTGAAAAGCGGAGCTGCTGCCTGCGAAGCGGAAGCCGCAGCTCGCAAAAACATGGAGGACTGCTGCCCGCAAAACATGGAGTGGAGCCGCCCGTGAAAACGGAATGGAGCCAC
>PVKH010036769.1:0-11542 GCA_004027955.1 Chaetophractus vellerosus | reverse complement strand
CCCCAATGAGACAGAAGGGGAGCTGTGTTACCTCTGCCTCTTCTGGAAACTACAGGCACTTTCTGTCCACAGGAACTGGTTTGATGAGTGCCTTTGATTCCATCTCCACCCTTGCCCTACCCCGCAAAGGGGACTGGTGTTTCCTCAGCCTCCCTGGGCAACAGCAGGCAATTTTGGCCTGCATGGACTGGACAGTTGTGTGCCTGTGGATCCACCCCCAACCCTAATAGGATAGGAAGGGGCTGGTGTTTCCTCAGCCTTTCCAAGCAATGGCAGGCACTTTTGGCCTACATGTACTGAACTGCCGGGTGCCTGTGGTTCCATTCCTGCCCCATGAAGGGCAGAAGAACAGTACTCTCTCAGTCTCTCAGAGCTGCAGGTTTGGTTGGCCCACATGAATTACACTGTTGGGCAATCCAGAAGGTCCATCCCTTCCCCTGGAAGGGGAGGAGGGGTACCGGTGTTCCATCAGTGCACCTGGGCAACTGTGGTCATTTTGGACCCACGTGGCATAGATTGCTGCACACATTTACAGCTCCATCCCTGCCCCAGGCAAGAGAGGAAGGGGCGTGAAACTTTATCAGTGTCCCCTGGCAACTAACTACAGATGGTCTTGGCCTGCACAACTTGGATTATTACACACCACAGCATCTCTGTCCCTACCCGACAGAGGAGAAAAGTAGAAGTGTAATTGGTTCCTGGGCAATGAGGGCAGCTTCAGCCTTCACAGCTTACAGTATCAACTACATCCTTAGCTCCTACTACACAACCAGCAAGGAAGAAAGGGCAAGAAAGCCCTAAAATAAAGAGAGAAACTGCACCCAGAATAAATACATCTAGTAGGCCAGGTGCCAAGACACCAGTAAAAAATTACAATCCATACCAAGAAACAGGAAGATATGGCCCAGTTAAAGGAAAAACATAAGCCTCCAGATGACATAAAGGAGTTGAGGCAACTAATCATAGATATTCAAACAAATGTCCTTAATAAATCCAAAGAAATGGTGTGGCAGTTTGAGATTATTTATGAATCTCAAAGAAGGGAAGGATTATGTTTGTAAACTATCTGTTCTGCCAGGTGTAGTATTAAATTCTGTATTAAATTCAAAGGATTTAAGTTTACTTGACAAAATCAATTTAAGGCTTTTGATTTGACCACGTAGTAAGGCTTGATTCAGATTGAGTCCCCACCCCCTTGCAGGGCCTATATAAACAGACACAAACTGAAGAAGACACATGGAAAGAGAGAGAGAGAAAGAGCTCTGTCATGTTTGATCCTGGGGCCCCAGGGAGAGATGAGCTGTCTGCCTGATAGTTTGTAGCTGAAGAGAACAGAGCAGCTGAGTAGCTGAGAAGGTCCAGACAGAAATGAACCCTATGCCAGAGACTGATATAGGAAGCCCTGAGAGACAAGCCCTATGCAGCCTACAGTTGAGACTGGGAAGGAGCTGGGCCCATGGAGCCTCAAGAGGATGAGGAAGCCCAGGAAGGACAAACCAGGCAGTGATCAGTGATCATCTTGCTTCAACACATGGTAACTGGCTTTGTCAGAAAGGAAACTTGATTTGGACTCTTTAGGGCCTTGTAACCTTAATCTTTCATCCCAAATAAATACCCTTATAAAAGCCAAAAGATTTCTGGTGCTTTTCATCAGAACTCCTTTGGGAGACTAATACAAATGGCTAAAGAGATTAATGATATTAAGAAGACACTGGGTGAACACAAAGAAGAATTGAAAGCATACATATAAAAATAGCAGATCTTAAAGGAATAAAAGGAACAATAAATGAAATTAAAAGTACACTGGAGGGAAAACAGAGGTGGATGATATTTGTGGTTGGTAGTACAAATTATGGAATGCCTTTCAGTGAGCTAGAACTAATATACATTACTATTGCAGGGTGTTGGGAATGTTGAGAAGCATTGGAAAAATACAACTAATGTAACCAATGGAACGTAGTTAATAGCGATAATATTCTTGCACCAATGCCAAAGATGTACTGTGTTCATAATAGGAGGATATGGGAAAAATATGTCAAATGTATGCTATGGACTATAGTTAGTGGTAATAGTCTGAGGATATTATCTCATAATTTGTAACAAATATTCCACAATGGAATGGTGCATTGGTGAAGGGGTGTTTCATGGGAATTACACCCTGGTGTATGATTGTTTTATAAGGCCACAACTTCTGTATTAAAAATATATTTTAAAAATACACCAGAGGCTTATAAAAACAGATATTAAGAGACAGAAAAAAGTATCAGTGAGCTTGAAGACATGGTCTCCAAAACCAAACATACAACAGAACAAATGAAGAAAATAATGGAAAAAATTGAACAGGGTCTCAGAGAACTAAACGACAGCAAGAGACTTATAAACATATGTGTCATGAGTTTCCCAGAAGGAGAAGAGAATGGAAAATGAGCAAAAGGACTATTTGAAGAAATAATGGTAGAAAATGTCCCAACCATATTGAAGGACATAGATATCCATGTCCAAGAAGCACAATGTACTCCCATCCAAATAAATATGAATAGACCAGCTTTGTGAAACATACTAATCAGAAGGTCAAGTGCCAAAGACAAAGAGAATTATGAGAGCATCAAGAAAAAATGATGCATAACATATAAGGGATACTCAATAAGATTAAGTGAAATTTCTCATCAGAAATTATGGAGGCAATAAGTCAGTGGTATGATATATTTAAGATACAGAAAGAGAATACCTTTCAGCCAAGAATCCTATATCTAGCAAGATTGTCTTTCAAAAATAAGGGCGAGTTTAGAATGCTCACATATAAACAGAAACTCAGAAAGTTTGTAACCAAGAGACCAGCTTTGTAGGAAATACTAAGGGAATGCTACAGCCTGAAAAGAAAAGACAGGAGGGAGATACTTGGAAGAGAGTCTAGAAATGAAGATTATATAAGTAAAAATAACTAAAAGTGTATAAAGAGTGGTGAAAACAAAACATGACAGATAAAACCGAAAGATCAAAATGGGTGAAATAGCAACTGCCTTTTCATTAATAACAATGAATATTAATGTATTAAACTCCCAATCAAAAGACATAGACTGGCAGAATGGATAATAAAATATGAGCCATCTATATTCTGTCTACAAGACACCCACCTTAGACCCAAGGATACCAATAGATTGAAAGTGAAACCTTGGAAAAAGATATTCCATGCATGCAGTAACAACAACAACAACAAAGTTGGAGTAGCTATACGTATATCAGATGAAATAGACTTTAAAAGCAAAACTGTTATTAGAGACAAGGAAGGACATTATATATAATAAAAAGGGCAATTCACCAGGAAAAAATAACAATCATAAATGTATATGCACCTAACCAGAATACCCCAAGATATAAGAGGCAAACAGTGGCAAAACATAAGGGAGAAATGGATATCTCTACAATAATAGTTGAAGACTTCAATACACCACTCTCATGTATTAGTCAGCCAATGGGGTGCTGATGCAAAATACCAGAAATAGGTTGGTTTTTATAATGGGTATGTATTTGGGGTAGAAGCTTACAGTCATAAGGCCTTAAAGCATAAGTTACTTCCCTTAACAAAGTCTGTTGCCACATGTTGGAGCAAGATGGCTGCCAATATATGCAAGGGTTCATCCTCCCCCTTCCTCTGAAGGCTCTATGGTCCTAGCTTCTTCCAATATCAGCTGTAGGCTGGCATAATTCTCGTCCCTCTCCCAGGGCTCGTTTCTCTCCGGACTCATCTGCTCAGGGCTATGGTCTCTGCAGCTGCAAACTTTCAGGCAAATGGCTCATCTCTCTTCCTGGGGCCTTTGCTGTGTCTAATGAAGCCTTCTCTGCTTCCTTACATATCTACTTCTCTGTGTTCTTCTCCTGCATGTTTACCTCCCAGGGCTCTAGCTCAAAAAACTCTCAACTCTGTCCTTTGTCATGTCTTTTCTCTGTGAGTCCCCACCAACCAAGGGGCAGGAACTCAATGCCCTACTGACATGGCCCATTCAAAGCCCTAATCATAATTTAATCAAGTAAAAGTGAAACCTCAGACAGACAAGTTTACAAACATAATCCAATATCTATTTTTGGAATTTGTAAACAATATCAAACTGCTACACTAAGGATACCAATAGATTTTAAAGTGAAAGCCTGGAAATAGATATTCCATACATGCAGTAACAACAACAACAACAAAGCTGGAGTAGCTATACTTATATCAGATGAAATAGACTTTAAAAGCAAAACTGTTATTAGAGACAAGGAAGGACATTATATATTAATAAAAAGGGGCGATTCACCAGGAAAAAAATAACAATCATATATATATATATGTACCTAACCAGAATACCCCAAGATATAAGAGGCAAACACTGGCAAAACATAAGGGAGAAAGGGATATCTCTACAATAATAGTTGAAGACGTCAATACATCACTATCAGCACTGAATAGAACATCTAAGCAGAGTATCAATAAAGAAACAGAGAGCTTGAATAAAATGATAAATGGAGTAAACCTAACAGACATATAGAACATTATACCACAAAACAGCAGGATGTACATTCTTCTCAAGTTCTCACAGATTTTTCTCCAGGATAGACCATATGTTAGGTCACAAAGCAGATCTCAATAAATTCAACAAGATTGAAATTATACAAAGCACTTTCTCTGACAGTAATGGAATAAAGCTGGACATCAACAAGAAGTGGATAAAAGGAAAATCCACAAATATATGGAGATTAAACAACACACAATTAATCAGTGGGTCAAAGAAGAAATTGCGAGAGAAATAAATATCTTGTGAAGAATGAAAATAAGAACACAACATATCAGAACCTATGGGAAGCAGAGAAGGCAGTGCTAAGAGGGAAATTTATAGGACTCAATGCTTACATTAAAAAAGAAGAAAGAGATAAAATAATGACCTAACTATACAGCTTCAGGAACTAGAAAAAGAACAGCAAACTATTCCCAAAGTAAGTAGAAGGAATGAAATAACAATGATCAGAGCAGAAATAAATGAAATTGAGAATAATGACAACAACAACAAAACAATAGAAAGAATTAATAAAAACAAAAGTTGGTTCTTTGAGGAGATTAACAAAATTGATAAACCCTTAGCTAGACTAACAAAGAAGATGATGCAAATAAATAAAATAAAAAAATGGAAATGGGGGCATTACTACTGACCCCACAGAAATAAAAGAGATCATAAGAAGATACTATGAACAACTGTACACCAACAAACTAGACAATGTAGACAAAATGGGAAAATTTGTAGGAATGCAGAAACAATCTCCAATGACCCTAGAAGAAATAGAAGAACTCAACAAACCAATCACAAATAAAGAGACTGAAACAGTCAACAAACAACTCCCCAAAATGAAAAGCCCAGGACCAGATGGTTTCACATGTAAGTTCTATCAAGCATCCAAAGAAGATTTAAAACCAATTTTACTTAAGATCTTCCAAAAAGTTAGACAAGAGGGAACATGACCAAATTCATCCTATGAAGCCAATATCACCCCAATACCAAAGCCATGTAAAAATATTATGAAAAAAAATACAGACCCATTTTCCTAATGAATACAGATGCAAAAGTCCTCAACAAAATATTGCTAATCAAATCCAACAACACATTAACAGAACTATTCATCATGATCAAGTGTGTTTTATACCAGGCATATGCAAAGGTGGTTCAACACAAGAAAATCAATCAGCATAATACACCACATTAATAAATCAAAGAAGAAAAATCACATGATCTATCGACTGATGCAAAAAGGCATTTGACAAAATACAGCATCCTTTCTTGATAAAAATATTCCAGAAGAAAGGAATTGAAGCAAACTTTCTCAATATGATAAAGGCCATATATGAAAAACCCACAGTTAATATTGTACTCAATGGTGAAAGCCTGAAAGTTTTCCTGTTGAGATCAGGGACAAAACAAGGGTGCCCACTGTCACCACTGTTTTCCAATATAGAGCTAGAGGTTCTAGCTAGAGCAATTGGGCAAGAAAAAGAAATTAAAAGCACCCAAATCAGAAGAAGTAAAACTTTTGCTATTTGCAGATGATATGATCCTATTCCTAGAAAGTCCTGAAAAATCTACAACAAAACTGCTAGAGCTAATAAATGATTTTAGTAGAATGACAAAATACAAGCTCAATACGCAAAAATCAGTGGTAATCCTAGACACCAGTAATGCACAATCTGAGGAGGAAGTCAGGAAAAAAATTCCATTTACAATAGTGACTAAAAGAATTAAATATTTAGTAATAGCTTATCCAAGGATATAAAGCACCTGTATTCAGAAAACTATTATGCATTGCTAAAAGAAATTTTAAAAGACCTAAATAATTGGAAGAACATTCCATACTCATGGATTGGAAGACTAAATGTTAAGATGTCAATTCTACCCAAATTGTTATACAGATTCAATGCAATCCCAATCAAAGTCCATGAGCATTTTTTAAAGAAGTGGAAAACACAATTATTAAATTTATTTGGAAGAGTAAGGGTCCCTGAATAGCCAGAATCATCTTAAAAAGGAAAAGCGAAGTTGGAGAACTCTTACTTCCAGACTTTATATCATAGTACCTAGCTACATGATATAAAACTGCATAGTACTGGCATAAAGATAGACACATAGACCGATGGAATCAAATAGATGGTTCAGAAACAGCCACATCTATGGTCAAGTGATTTTTGACAAGCCTCTCAAACCCACCCAGCTGGGTAATAACCATCTATTCAAAAAATGTTCCTGGGAGTGCTGGGTATCCATATCTGAAAAAAGAAAGAGGGTTTCTACTTCATAGCTTATACAAAAATTAACTGGAAATGGATTAAGGACCTAAATATAAAAGCTAGAGCTGTAAAGCTCCTAGAAGAAAATGTAGGAAAACATCTTCAAGAACTTGTGGTAGGTGGTGCATGCTTAAACCTTACACCAAAAGCACATGCAACAAAAGAAAACATAGATAAATGGGACCTCCTGAAACTTAGACACTTTTGTGATTCAAAGGACTTTGTCAAGAAAGTGAAAAGGCAGCCCCCTAAATGGGAAAAAAATATTTGGAAACCACATATCTAATAAGGGTTTGATTTCCATTCTATATAAAAGAAATCATACAACTCAACAATAAAAGAGCAAGCAAGCCAATTAAAAAATAGGCAGAAGACTTAAATAGAAATTTCTCAAAAGAGGAAATACAAATGGTAAAAAAATTAGAAGCACATGGAAAATAATCAGTATCACTAGCTATTAGGGAAATGCAAATCAAAATGACAATGAGATATCAGCTTACACCGCATAGAATTGCAATTATATATATATATATAAAGAGAAAACAATAAGTGCTGGAGAGGATATAAAGAAATAGAAACACTCCTTCACTGTTTGTGGGATTGTAAAATGGTACAGGAAGCCTCAGAAAGCTAAATATAGAACTGCCATATGATTCAGCAATTCCTCCACTAAGAATATATCCAGAGGAATTGAAAACAGAGACCTGAACAGACATCTGCACACCAATGTTCATAGCGGCATTATTCACAATTTCCAAAAGATGGAAACAACCCAAATGTCCATCAACCAATGAATGGATAAACAAAATGTGGTATATACATAAAATGGAATACTATGCTGCAGTAAGAAGAAATGAAATTGGGACACATATCATAACATGGATCAATCTTGAAGACATTATGCTAAGTGAAATAAGCCAGACACAATAGGACAGATATTGCATGGTCTCATTAATATGAACTAAATATGAAGAATAAATGCATGCAGTTAAAACCTAAAGTATAGACTCTGGAGGATGGTAGAGATGGGAGAAGGACTCCACAAATGCTGAATTGAAGAAAAAGAAAAATACCAGCTTTGCTCACCTTCTGCTTGTGTGGTTGTGAGTGAAAATCCAGAGGAAGAGAGATGCCAGCTAAGGTACTGATAATGCAATCAAAGGAGTTCGTGAACATCAAGGATGTGGCTGTAGAATTCACCCAGGAAGATTGGGACCTGCTAGACACATCCCAGAGAAAGCTGTTCGGAGAAGTGATGCTGGAGAATTTTAAAAACCTGATCTCAGTAGGATATCAAGCCTGCAAACCAAATATGTTTTCCCAGTTGGAGCAAGGAGGAGTGTGGAGAGAAGGAATAGGATTTCCTCAATACCAGAATCCAGGTTGTTCTGTCGGTTCATTGAAGCCTAATGAAAAATTGGATCCACCACCTGGAAGCCGCAAAACCTGAGAGCTATTCCTGCTGTTGGGGTTGACGCCCTTGAAGGTGGTGGTGGTGGTCATGGCGCCAAGAGGTGAAGCAGGCCGGCGCGAGGAGGGCGCTGGAAGGAAGGGTCGGCCCCAGGGATGCAGAGGGGACTGCTGCAGGAGCCTCGGCCCTTTGGGTAGTATTGACATCAGCATGATAACCAACCCATGAACATGTGATATCCTTCCATTTATTTGAGCTTTTAAAAGTTCCCTTAACAATGTTTTGTCATATTCTGTTTAGAAGTCCTTTATATTCTTGCTTACATTTATTCTTTTATATTGGATGTTTTGATTTGTCACTGTGAATGAATTTTTTCTTTCCTTCTTCCAATTGTTCATTGTTTGTGTATAGAAGCACTACTGATTTTGGGGTTTTGTCTTATCATCTGCAAATCTGATGAACTCATTTATTCTAGGAAATGTGTTGTAGATTTTTCAGGATTTTCTTGTATATAGGATGATATCATGTGCAAACAGGGAATGTTTTACTTTTTCCTTTCCAATTTGAATGTCTTTATTTTTCTTACCTCATTGCTCTGGTGAGGACTTTCAGAACAATGTTGAATAACAGGGAATACAGTGTTCATCCTTATCTTATTCCTGACCTTAGATAGAAGGTGTTTTAGTCAGCCACAGGGGTGCCTTTTGAAATATACCAAAAAGTGGTCAGTCTTTACAAAGGGTATTTATTTGGGGTAGAAGCTTACAGTTACCAGGCCACAAAGCATAAAGTTCTTCCCTCACCAAAGTCCATATGTTGGAGCAAGAGAGCTGCCGACGTCTCCAGTGTTCAGGCTTCCAGGTTCCTCTGTTCCCAGGGCTGCGTTTCTCTCCGGGCTTAGCTTCTGTTTCCTCCACAAGTTCAGCTGTAGACCAGGAGGCTCTCTATGTGTTGCATCTCTCCACAAGGCCAGCTGTAGACTATCAGGCGAACGGCTCACTCCAACATCAGAACTGCTTCTCCAATCTGCTTCTCTCAATCGCTGCCTTGCTTTTTAAACCTGAGGCCACACCCACTGAGGGGTGGGGCTCAATGCCCTACTCACTGCAGCCCAGTCAACGCCCTAATCATAAACCAATCATGCCCAGATGAACAGATGAGTTTACAAGCATAATCCAATTTATACTTTTGGAATTCATAATTAGATAAAACTGCCAAACCATTACAGATGGCTTCCAGTCTTTTCCCATTAAGTGAGATGTTAGCTGTGGGCTTTTCAGATAAGCCCTTTTTCATGTGGAGGAAGTCTTCTTCTATTCCTAGAGTTCTAAGTGTTTTTTTACAACAAAGCATGCTGTATTTTGTCAAATGCCTTTTCTGCCTTGATTGAGATGATCATGTGGGTATTTTCTTTCATTCTTTTAGTGATTTTCTCATGTTGATCCAAACTTGCATATCATTTTAATTGATTTTCTCATGTTGATCCAAACTTCCATATCAGGGATGATTACCACTTGATCATCGTGTATAATTCTTTTAATATGCTGCTAGATTCAGTTTCCTAGTATTTTGTTGAGAATTTTTACTTCTAAATTAATGATATTTTGGTCTGTAGTTTTCCTTTCTTGTGCTATCTTTATCTGTTTTTACTATGAAGGTAATGCTGGACTCATAGAATGATTTAGGTAGTTTTCCCTCCTCTTCAGTTTTTTGGAAGAGTTTGAGAAGAATTAAAGTTAAGCCTTCTTTGAATGTTTGTTAAAATTCTCTGAATCCATGTAGTCCTGAACTATTCTTTGGTGAGAGCATTTGGTGGTGGTGGGGGGGGGGGTTCCAAGTGACATACATTGTTTCATTTTCTTCAGTCAATGTAGGTAGTTTATGTGCTTCTAAGTATTTGCCTTTGTCATCTAGGTTATTCAATTAAATTTTTTCCCCTGACTGCCTAGGTTATACAATTTATTGCCATACATCTTGTGACAGTTTGAAGCTCTTTTATGCCTCCCTTAAAATAAAAGATTAAGTTTTTGAACTAATCCCTTTCTGTGGGCATGAGGTCCTTTTGATTGTACTACATCAGTGAAGTGTGACACAGTTTGGGATTCTATCTTCTTGCTGGGCCTTATATAAATGGAGACAAAGAGAAAAAGGAAGGTGCCATTTTTGACCCCGCCATGTGAGAGAGGACTCAAGGATCACTAGTAGCCAATGTTTTTGCACCATACCCCAAGAGAATTAGCCCACAGAACAGTTCAAGCCTGAAGAGAAGAGTCATATCACTGATAACCCACAAGTGACATTAGGAAGAAAACATAGCAGCCAAAACTGCAGAGGAGGCCCTGGAAGAGAAAAGTCCTAAGACTATTTGTCCACAGCTGAGCTCAGGAGATGGAAGATTCTGTAAGGGAAGGCAGGGGCCTCAAAACAAAAAAAAAAGGTGAACATCTTGCTTTGCTGCATAGCATCTAGAACTATAAATTTCCCTCTCAGCCCTGCTTTTTTTTTTTTACATATCCCCCCCTTTCTGCTTGCCGTGTTCATTTTTGCGTTCTTCTGTGTCTGCTTTGTCTCCCCTCGTTGCGGTGACGCGCCGAGTCAGCTCCCCGTGCAGGCAGCTTGCCCCACTCACAGGCGGCTCTGCTCTGCTCGTGGGCGGCTCTGCTCTGTTCACAGGCGACTTGCCCTGCCCGTGGCGGCTTTGCCCTGCCATTGGCAGCTTTTTGCCCTGCCCATGGTGGCTCTGCCCTGCCCACGGTGGCTTGTCCTCTCAAGGTGGTCTGCCCGCTCGGAGAGGCCCCAGGAACCAAACCCAGGGCCTCCCATGTGGTGAACCAGCACCCTATCCACTGGGCTACAGCCAGCCCCCTCAGCCCTGCTTTTGCTGCTTCTCAAAAGTTTTGGTATGTATATTTTCATTTTCCTTTAGCTCAAGATATTTCCCAATTATGCTTCTGATTTCCTCTTTATACCATTAGATGTTTTAGATTTTACTGTTTAATTTCCACATATCTGTGAATTTCCCCTTCATCACTGTTATTTATTTCTAACTTCATTCCATTGTGGTTGGAGAATATACATGGCATGATTCCAATATGTATTTTTTTAATTTCATAGAGAATATATTTGGGGCCCGGCTAGATAGCTCAGTGGATAAAGAGCGCGCTGGGATACCACATGGGAGGCGCCGGGTTCGGTTCCCGGGGACCTCTCCTGGCGGGCAGACCGCCTTGAGAATGGCAAGCCGCCATGGGCGGGCCAGAGCCGCCGTGGGCAGGGCAAAAAGCTGCCACGGACAGGGCAAAAGCCGCCACGGGCAGGGCAGG
>PVKH010036768.1:0-11559 GCA_004027955.1 Chaetophractus vellerosus | reverse complement strand
CTGAAAGGTTCCCCTCAGATCAAAATTATAATCATTATGTGATTAATATATTTTAAAAGTCATATAATGCACAAGGGACATAGCACCATGAGTGATAATCAACAGACAAAGAAATCAAAAGCAAGAGACATAAAAATTTCTGGTTATTGAAATTATCAGATACAGAGTATAAAAGTAATACAATTTAAAGAGTGAAAAGGGAATTGACATTATGAGTCAGGTACAAAAGACCAGCAAAAATGACTGGAAAGATTTACGAATAACCAATTAGAATGACCAGATATGAATATTTTAATTTTTGAAATAAAACAATTAAATGGAAGGTCAAATGGCAGGCAAAACTCACCTGAAGAGAAAAAAAAAAACCCTGAAAGATGTGAAGAAAATGTCCAGAATTAACCAGAATGACCAAGATATGGAACCTTCAGAATATAAACTTGAGAAATGGAGCAAGAAATTTCCAAAAGGCAATAGAGAGGAAAGGGTCAACATTATAAAAGCTAATAATTGAGAATTTCCTGCAATTGATAAAAGATATAGATCTCCATATTCAGGAAACACAATGGATTCCAATCTGGTCAAGTGAAAATAAATCTATACACAGGCAGAGTATCATGGCATTGCAGAGCGCCAAAGATAAAATCAGGCAAAGAGAATGAAAAGAGGTATTACTTAAAAAGAATTTATAATTAGACTGACAGCTGACATGTCAATAATTATAACGGAAACTAGAAAATGATGGAATAACATCTTTAAAGTGTAGTAAAAATAATTGTTAACTTTGAATTGTACAGCTAGCAAAATAACCTCTTAAGACAGAGGGAAAATTAAAGGTAATTTCAAATAAGAATGAGAGCATTAATCCCTGAAGGCAATCGTTAAAATATATGTTATAGAAAGAGGGAAAAGAATTCCAGAAGAAAGAGCTGAGATGCAAGAAGAATGAAGAATTAAACAATTATAAATATGCAAGAAAATCTATATAAAGATGGAATAAAACAATAATAATGTCTAATTTTAGAAATGAAAAAGAGAACTAAAATACCTATTTTACAGTGGAAAAGAAAATTGGAGCTACAAATATTTTAAGCTCTTATATTGTTCGGGAAAACACCGTAATTAAATATACATGGTATAATTCCTAGGGTAATAAGTAAAAGAATAGAAACAGGATTGAAAAAAATCCTATCAAACCATTAGGTACCAAAACCACACAAAAGTAGAGAAAAATCTCAATCTAAAAGAAGCAAAAAAGGGTGAAAATATAGGAAAGCAAACCATAAAAAAGTAAACAGATTTTCACAACTTCTTTTATCGAATGAAAAGTGTTTTAAAAGATGGAGGGGAGGAGTTTGGGATCATATCCAACTAATTTTACGAAGCTTAAATAATCTCCATTCAAAACCAGATATGACAATGTGAGAAAGGAACTTTATAAACTATATCTAATTCATGAACACGCATACAAAAATTATAAACAAAAGATTAGAAAACTGAACAAGAATAATATAGAATAAAAAATAATACATACCAACCAAGTTAGGTTTATAACTGTAATACAAGGTTGGTTTCTGAAAAGAAAATCTATTATTGAATTTCACCAAAGTAATAGTTTAAAGAAAGACACATGAACAATTTGAAAAATCTCTACACTCATCTGTGATGGAAAAAATATTTACAGAATAGTTAGAGTAACAAAGTTCCTTAATTGAAAGAGTGGTTCAGTGGTAAATGGTTAACAAACACTTTCCCCTTCTGTTTGAGAATGTGACCTATTGTTGACTTTTTAACTCCGTTTCCCAGGCAACCTGATAAATGGCATGGTGCCTAAGTTGCTAGGCAACATGAACTAAGGTAAAAAGGATCCCTGATTGCTAAAGTGCATCTGGACTGGGATAAGAGATGAGGACTCCACAGCTTGGGGTCTTGAAGTATTGTGACTCTCACAGCTGGCATGCCTCTCGCAGAAACCCTGGAAGCTCAGGCTATGGAATTACTACAAAAGATATTGTCTCCTGAGGGTCGTAAGGCTTCAAGCCAGTTTCCACATCGAACGAATGGAGATCTCAGCTTCTTGCACCTGAGCCCTGAGCTATGAGAACTGATGCATAGGTGATTCCCATCAAAGAGGAATGCCAGACACTTCCCTGGTGGCACCACTTTGGAAAACAGATTGTCATCACCTAGGATAGTTGAAAATGTCTATATCCTGATACACAACAGTTCCAATCCTAGGTATATATACCCTAAGCTTGGAGGAATGTTCTTCAAATTTTCATTCTCAAATCCCATAAAATAATTAAAGACTCTTTACCCCTTTCTCCATTAAGCTGTCATCTTGACTTCTCATTAAAATCTTAATAGTTTCAAAGGATGTAATTTCAGGTATAATCTGAATACTGATATTTTAAAATAAAATGGCCACATCACTCTTCTAAATGTACCCATCAGAATAAAGACACCCAGAGTGATGTGACAGCTACCGTTATCCACTTCACAATATTTGTATACTCCTTTTTACTATTTAATAATTATATATCATTTTTGCTCTCATTTTCCTAGAAATCCCATTTCCATTTACTTCAGAATTATACAAATATATTTTTATGCTTGCAAGTTTTTGTAACTGATCCCTCTATCATACTTCTCTACAACAAAATATGCTTTTGTGTCTTGTGATTTTGCTCAAATTTCTATCATAGCTTGAATTATCATTAATAGCAATAGCAGTCATACCAACTCGATCAAACATCATAATTGTGATACATTTTTGTAATTATTTAGCATAGAATTTGAAATTCTATTGGTAGTAAAACTCTTGATGCTATTTGCTTGAAGGAGGCATTGTCAATATTTCAAAGCTTCCTTTTTGAGAGAGAAGGAGCAAAAAGAACTGGCTTCTGACCACAGCCAGATTCACAGGTGGGTCCGTTTTGAGAAAATTACTTGTGAGAAGTGAGCATCTGGAAAATTATACCCTTAAACCTTTCAACTAGCCACATACAAGGCCTGAAAATGTCTTCTTTTCACTTTTAAAGTACACACACCCCCAGTTGAAAACACTGCCTTAAAGAAATACTTGTGTGTCCACCAAGAGGGATGTCCAAGAGTCTTCAGAGCCTCATTGTGGGAGCAAACAATGAGAAACAGACCAAACATCCATCAACGGGACAACGCATAAGTAAACCGTGCTAGTCTGTGCGATGTAACACAGAGAGGAAAAGAACTGAATCACTGATATACTGGAGTGCATTAACACACTTCACAAACAAAATACTGAAGTCAAAAGATTCAAGTCTTAGGAGAATCAGCTTCCTTTCCCTTTGGATTTCTAAAATCTGTGTATAAACCGTCTGTCACCATGTGTGACTCATCCACTTGTTCATTTTCTATGCATTCCAACCCTAGTCCAGAAGTAGAACCCTGAATTAGATCTCCCAATCTTAATTTCACACCTACAAGTGGCAAATAAGTCTAAGTAGAAGTTTTAGGTGGAGGTTTGGGGATGGCTTCTAAATAGGAAAATGGTGGGCACTGTACCATTTCGCCTTCCCCTCTTTTTTCCTGCCTGGTGCTCCAGCGGCCACCATGGACCGTGGGGTAACATTAAGGATAGCTTTCACTGCCGACAATGATGCAACGGACATCAAAGAACTCTGGATCCTGGTCAACTCTATAGGGGCACCATGGCAGAAGGGCTGCCACCCTCTGGATTTATTTTCGTGAGTCTGTTACTAACGGTTGAATCCCAGCAGTAACATCCTTCTTTATTTTACCAATAATTTAAAAAACACATAATCCCTTCCGAACTAAGGGCGAGTACCCACGTTTAGATCAATGCACACAAACCACATCTGTATCTTATCCAGCCATAAGCAGAGTTAGACTCCATATCCATGGATTGGATTCTACTCCTTAACCTAAACTTGCATTGTTTCATTTTTAAAAGGTGATGGCCAATAATATTTATACACTTTAGGTGAGTTTGTAAGTGGACATTTGAACGATTAATTCAGGGGGCTGTCCTCCTGTACACCTTTAGAACCAAGGACATCAGCAGACCCTACCTTCCGGTCAACCCTGGGGTGTTGGTGGCCTACTTGGAGTCATACACCTGACCATACCTGACTTTCTTCCTGAGCCTTCTCTCTAGCAGAAGTGAGGTCTGGGCTCTCCTATGGGTGAAGATGAGCTGTGGCTAGGCCAGTCATTTCAGGTGGTCCTAGGTGGTTACCTGGGCTCAAATTTATACCCATGAGCCCCAGCGTCCCAGTTCTGATAGAGGAGGAAATGTAACACAGTAGAATCCGCTCTTAAATTCTCTTCCTTGCACTTGCAAACAGGAACTCAGTGCATCTCCCTGCCACGCCCTGGCCTCTTACCTCCCGTTGACCACACTCTTCTTCTCCAGCCCACTGGGGAGCACCACAGTGATATCCACCAGGCTGCTCCACAGATTTTCCTTCATGTTGATAAGGTTCTGCTGAGGGCCGTGGGCCAAATCCCTGTTAGGTTTCCGTTCACTGTGAACCTTTGGAGTAGCAGGCTGTCCAGGAGGAGGAGGAGCACGGGCCTTCATCTTTCTCCTGAGAAAGGAAATGAAAGACTGAAGTGGCAGTTTTCAACAGAAGAAGTCAAGACAACCATATATATATATATATATATATATATATATATATATATATATATATTTAGTAATCAGCAGCTTTTAAATACTTTCATAACAAAAATCAATTATGGTATGTATTTCTCTCTCCTCAGAAATGACTTCTGAGTTGCATAGCCTTTGTAAAATCAATATAAAATCAAAATGAACTCAATGTTGACAAATCCATTGACTATAAAACCAATATACAGGTCTCCTCAATGGTAACAGAAAATGTACAGTTTCCCTTCTTTTAAGTTTTCACATGCAGAATTACATGTGAACTATAATCTCCCTCACAAACAATTAAGAATCGAAGAATCATTTTTGAAAGGAAGTGCTCCTGGAAAGAGACATCCTAAAAACGCAGTCTCTACCTGAGAGTGACACTTTCATATCTTTAAAGGTCCCTGATCAAGTCTAGCAGAGCCATTGCAGACCAGTCCTTTCTGAATCACTGGGTAGGTTACAAATCACAACTCATGGAGTGGACTCCACTGAAAGTCTGTGGCACCCCAGTTCACAGCCCTGCTCCAGCTCTGGATGCGTGACTCGTTCCGAGGATCTGGAACCCATGGATCCATGATACTGCGGATGTGTCGGGACCATTTCAACACAGTCTAAATTGGCCAGGAAGTCCAAAGACTGGCACTCATAGGCACATGTCACTCTAGAGGCATGTGGCTGCTTGGCATAGAAGCTCTGAGGAAGTCTCATCCAGATTAGTCAGGAAGGCTACTGACATGATAGAGCCCTGGACATTTTATAATAACATTATCCAGCATTTATTCAGCACCTCAAATGCTCTAGGACCTGTGCGAATAATAACCTGAGAAAGTTTACTTCGTTCAGTCCTCAAAATACTTTTCAGCTGAGAAAATAAAGTCTAGGGGGATTCATAGCTGAAAGTCATACAGTTATTTGGTGCTAGAACCAGGCCTGGGTGGCTCCCATGGGCTCACTCTTGTCCACCTCACTCTCCAACCACGGATCCTTAAGTCAAACGATCTATAAAGAGGAAACGTGAGCCCTCAAAGCAGCCGAAGTTCTACTGGCAGATCAATACTCCAGAAGGCGCTCTGCACAAGGAATCAGAGATGCAGCGATTCCATTTCTAGAAATTTATCCTAGTAAAGTAATCTCACAAGAGTGGATTGCTGGAAATTCAGAGATGCTCGTTACAACATGATTTAAATGGCAAACAAACAAACGAAACTAACTACACATCAATAACAGACCATTTCAATATATTGGGTAATTAAAAACAATGTTACACCTGTAAATGTGAAATATGCATTAAAAGTATATAATCTGATGTGCAAAAACGCTCGATGCAGATTTTAAAAACAAGCTTCAAAATATTATTTTTTATGAAAATTCCATTTTTAAAAAAAGAAATATATATTACACATCACAAAACAGTCCAGAAAGATATATAGCAAATAATAAGCAATAATTATTTCTGGGTAGTGGTATAGTATGACTTTTATTTATTTATTTATTTTGCATTTCTCAGCATTTTCTAACTTGTCTATAATATCACTTGTATATCTATCACTTGTAAAATAAAGGGGGTCATTTTTAGATGTGGGGGATGGCAAATGGGATTCAGATGAGGATATAAAATAACCAATGCTCCTATCACTGGTTAATACAAAGCTTGGGAATAACACTCATGTCTCATCCTCTACTATGCCAAGTAGATATAAATTAATTCTCTTTTTTCTCCTGTAAAAGTCTTGCATTTATACCATACTATTTACCATTTTTATGCTACATTCTTACCCACTATGTACTTTTTTCCCTTCAACTTATGGAGAAATGAGTCAATACATATTTCATTATGCCGAGGGCTGTATATTTATTAAATCCATTTAGACCTGATAATTCCTCTATTGTTATCCCCATTTCATAGATGAAGAAGTGTGGGCACAGAGAACAGAAGTCGCCTTTACGTATTACATAGCAGACGTGCTAACGCTAAACACAGACCGTTTGGTTCCAGAGCCTACAATTTTAACTTCTCTATTTTTCAGCCTCTATTAGGAAGAATGGATGTCACCTCATTTCATAGATGACCAAAGTAAAGACACAGAGAAATGAGCTTATCTGCTTTGGGTCTAGTTCTAGAAGCACAGTCTCTGAGCATCCCAGACCCTTTTGCCATTATCTTCACCTCCCAAAGGTGTCTTCAGAATAAAAGAGGTATTCATTTGATCACCTTTAGGAAGCAAATATGTTTTCCAAGTCAGGATTATGTTTATTCCTGGATACCCAGAAAGCTAGCTTGAATTCCTTCAACATGCCAAGTCAAAAGGGAAGCGGCTGCTGATCCAGTTATTGACTCAGGAGCACTGTGACGGGTGTGAGGCTGGGAAGGTAGATGTTTCGACTTCCCCTCTTGCTTATCCCAATCTGTTGCCAACTGCCCAGAGTCACCTCTGGTGAGCTGTTTCCTCTCCAAGTCCTCTGTCACACGCTGGTCCAAGCCCTCATCTTTAGCATCTGCAATACTACTCAGATCTTGCAACAAAGCCCTCTCCCTACAATCTGCCTCCTCTTCGTTAATTCTATTTCCCACTTAGAGTCCTTCATTCCACAAATGTCCGCGCGCAGCCTGGTCTGCTCACACACCTGCCAGAGCTGCTCCCTGTGGACGACAGCTTTGGCTGCACCCACAGGTTGAGAGGATGCCCTGGGATGACGGTTTGCCCGCACAGTGCCGTGTGTGTGCACTGAAGCGAGCCAACATTCTGGAAATTGAGACATTGCACACTAACCAAATGAATTTCTGGTGTCTTTTGGGGAAAAAAATTAAAAGACTGATAAGGCCCCAGACACCTTCACTGCAAAAACAGGCTGCGTGTTTTCATCTGGACCCGCTGCCTAAGAGGACCTGTGGACTCAACGGCATTGCAGGTCCGTCCCCGGGAGGTCTGTGAGCTGCCATCCAGACCACTGAAAGGACCTGGGGCGCGGGCCTCTCCTCTAGCCCTGCAGTCTTCAACCACACTTCAGGCTGCCCACCCTGCCAGCAAACTCGTCTAGAGTTCACTGCTCTGGAAAAGCTGGCAATGTCCCCACTGGCCTCGGCCTAGCCGTACCATCTACCTCTTATTCTTCAGCCTTCAGAGAACCTGTCTTTAGGTGCTCCACGCCTAAGGGCACATACGGCCGAGACCAGGATTTCTCTACCCTGGCTGCACATTAGAATCACCCGAGAAGCATAAAAAATGCCCGGGTGCCACCACAGACCAATTAAATCCAAACTGAGAGGTGGTCTAGGTTAATGAATCTGAACTGTTTTTAATTTCAGAACAGAAGCTCCGTGTGTTACATTAAAAGGAAGCTGCAATTTTTGTACCATTCGATGAAAGCATATCGATATATTCTATAAATCTACATTTAATGTAGGATATGTTGATAGATTTACGAGTTTGTGTTTTTATTTCTCAGAACGTTTGCCAATTTTGAGAAGGGTATGTGAAAAAAATTCAGCCCCCCCCCCCCAATATGCCGGGCAGGTGCGTGGATTTGAGGATGCACTTCAGGAGCTCGGTGCCCCTCCATGAAGCGCAGGGACCTCCGGTTGAGAAAAGCACCCGAGACCATGCACTGGACACAGACCTGTGGTCCTCCTGGGCTGTATTCACCCTGTGCATGTAGCTATGCTGACACCTCACTTCTTCAGCTATTTGTTAGAGAACGGTGGGTGGTATATTTATTATGCCTGTTTGTCCCTTCAATATTTAGCACGGCACTCTTCATACTTGAAGGTACTATAAAGTACTGATCACGATGTCAGCAAAGCTGCAAATCATACATAGGTCCCGGCTTCAAGGAGCACAACAGACACATAAAAGCTCGAGGCAGGAAAGTAGGAGAGCCCGCCAGCAAATACGAGATGTTTCACATGAGCAAAGATTTCAGAGGGAGAAGAAAGCTGCACGGATGGTAGTGGTGGAGACCCGCCTAAGGAAGACTCAGGCAGTCTCAGGAAGGGCATGGCTTGGAGATATGAGAGGAAGGCATGAAGGGAGGGGAGGAAGGAGGAGAGAGAACTAGGGGGTACGAGGGTGGAAACAAACTGTGATGCACATCATGGGAGATGTAAAAAATTTTTAAAGAGCCTTTTTAATAGGCTTATCTCATTTGAGGCTTATCAACTAGGAGATAGGATTTGCTACACTCATAAATAAAATATGTCAGCTCTAAATAAATAGGTATTTCAAAAATATTTGGGGAGCATCTAAATTATTTTTCATGGCCACTGAGAAAAGGGAGGGAACAGAGGGTGGTTCCGTGACTATTTTGTTCCAGGGCCATGCCCTCTCTGCCTCCTCAGCAGAGGTTTCCCACCCTGCGAGATAAGAGCTGGCTGAGGGGTGCCTGGTTCTGAGAAGTCAGATTTTTCTATAGCCCACGGGGATCCTTTGATAACTTGGGAGAAAAAGCAGAGGAATAATTTCACGGAAGCAGCAATTGGGGAAATTTAAGATAGAGAAGGTTCAGGCAGGAATACTGGTTAGTAGAAGCGGTCTGTGTTCCTTCCACACACAAGGTCAGGACTACAGGTGTGCCTGTGGGTGCAGAAGGGAAGGCGCCAATCAGGGAAATTTCCTAAACAGCCAGCAGAACTCAGGACTGATGAGGGTTGGGGGGAGTCGGGGCGAGGACTCTACAATGCCTTTGAGTCAAAACAGGTGACAGAGGACCTGCTCTGGGAGATGATGATCAGTTGGTTTTGGTTGACTTTGAGATGACAGCACCATTTCCAGGCAGAGGTAAAAATGGGCAGATAGCAATGGGTGACTGGGTAAAAAACTCAAGAGCACGTGTTCTCAGAGAATGCTCTGGAGCTCTTGCCCGGGGCCCATTGCCTTGCAAGGAAATGGCAAGTGCTCCCAGCCCCTGAAAAGGAGCTCTTGTGGCATCTTCATATGGAATCCAGGACAGGGTGGGTTTATTATAGGCCATGGGAAGGTGAAGAAGAATGAGGAAAACACAGTGGATGAGATGCTGGCCTGAGCTTGGCCACTCTCCAGCCATGGACTGACAAGTGGATGCCATTCCTGAATTCCTCTCTTTTCTGAAAGACTGGCCGTCACATCACTGAAATGAGTGTCTGAGGCCACATCTGGACTCAGCAGAAAAGAACGCAGTGAGAGCCTGCCCCACGTGAAGGAGGAGCGCTGAGCTGTGAGTCAAGGACACACCACTTGGGATCTGGGCGGGGTCGTCTCCTCCTTCGAGATCTTCTCCTCACCGGTGAGAAGACAGGGCCGGACCATTTGACCCTTACGTCCCTTCCAGCTTTAATGTTCTAGAGCATAGCTAGTTCTAGCCCTAAACTTTCACCATTAAATTAAACTAAATTTTAATTGGGATTAGATATTTCACCCTAATAACTTCACACGCTCCTATTATGAAGTAATTCTTCCTTTCAGGGCTGTTCACCCATCCTTCACTGGTCTCCTCCTTCGGGTTTGCTCAGCCTCCTCGTCACTAGCCCTCCCAAGTTCCAGAAGCTTCCCCTGCTGGCTGTGCTGCAGGAGGTGAGTGAGGAGGTAGAGCAGACCAAGGGGAAGTGGGGCAAGGCGGGGTCCACCCAGGAGAGGGATTTGGAGGTTAGGGGCCCTGTGAGGGGGCGTCCTTGCTGGACAGAACAGGGGTGGGCAAGTTGCTTTAACTTTGGGGGTGTGCAGTGAGCTGCACCCCTTCACCCTGCCGTCCCCTTGACGCATCAGCTGCCCTCACTGTTGGAGTCGACCTGATGTTTCTGAGGAATAACGTGCCAGTGAGAGAGCAGGGGCAGCGTTCCAGGACCAGCGCCCGGGTTTGACCCAAGCCCCGCCGGCTGCTCTGTGCAGGAGCTCCTCGGAGGGGAGCCCGGTTTTCCACAGCGCCGTCACGGAGCTGAAGGATGAACGCCCCCGGCTTCCTCTGCCCAGCGAGGGGCTCAGCTGTGGGCCACAGCAGCTGCTGCTTCAAACGGGGGCCCTGAGTCATCTTTGCGAGGTCCTGAACAGCCGAGCATGTCTGCTGTGAGTTTGAAGGCCCACGTAGATGTTGAGCCGTGAAGCTAAGGATAAGAAGCATGTGGTCAGATGAAATAGGGCAGGGATTCCGCCACGACTACGGAAGCCTTGCCAGCGCCTGTTCCCCCTGCCACCCCCACGGCAGGAGCTCCCGGCGGGCCAGGCGCAGGGACCTGGCTTTCCCTCGTCCCCGTCTCCCACCCGCTGGGAGGCAGGCCCTCGGGCTCTACAGGGAGTGAACCATAGAGCACCCAATGCACTGACCCCTTATTCCCTGCAGGGTGGAAAGGCTGGGTGTGCCGCGGCAGGAACTATCCGTAAAATGAAAAATGCATGTAAAACTCAGATCTGGCACTTCGGATGTGATCAGTCACAGCTCCACGTGGCTCTAGCTTAAAACCGTCACATACTGAGCGTGTCAGTTCCAGGGAAATGCTCACTGACTCCCACCTCGTCGCGGCCAGTGAACTCACCCTAACGGGAGGCTGGTACGCTCCCAGCTGGGCTGCTCACCTGCCGTCTCAGCCTGCAGCATGCTGGCAATCTGCCCTGGGTAAAGGCAGCCCGGGAAGCTAAGGCAATGTGGACTGCACAGTCCCCTGCACTCGGGGAATGCAAGCCGCAGGTACGAGGTCCGGGCAAAAGAACTCAGAACCCACCGGGCAGGGGGAAAGCGCACACAGCTCTGCTCCTCTCCAAATCCAGAGGCAGGGGCTGTTCCGGTTTGTACTCCTGCTCTCCGCACATCAGGGCCATCATCTGTTGACATGATGGTACGTCATTTGCTTTCCACCCAAGGGAGGCGGACGCGCAAGGCCAGGGGAACGTGGATGCCAGCTCACTTCGGTGGCATGCCTGCATGCTTTCTGCCCATTT
>PVKH010036767.1:0-11547 GCA_004027955.1 Chaetophractus vellerosus | reverse complement strand
CTGCAAGGATGTGGATTTAATTATAAGAGACAATCCTCCCTTGTAGCATGTTCACGCCCTTCGAGTAAGGGTAGAGTCAGGGAAAACCAGGCCGGAATGACGGTCTACAGTGAGGCCAGCTTGCTTACACTGGGCTTCTAGTGTGGGCTAAGCTAACATTTGGAGAAGGCAAGCAGATTACCAGCTGATGGTTCACAATGTGTGTCGCCCGAATCAGTAACATCAGCATCACTTCAGAACTAGGGGGAAATGCAAATTTTCAGGCTCTATTTCCCAAATGCTGAATGAGAAAACCTAGGGTTGAGGCCCAGGACTCCATGTTTCCATAAGCCTTCCAGGTGATTACGTTTAAGAACCACTGTACTAGCTGGCAGTTCCACTGAGGGTATACACTTCATTGTGGATTTACATAATTGCCCTAGAGTTAATGACTTGCGGGTGCTTTCCTGAAATCAGGTCTTGATGTCATGAGGAAGGGGGTAGGAAAAAAGCTTCTAATTCTGGGATTTGGGGGTGACAGAGTGGGGTGAGGGGACATGGAGGGGAAGTAATGTGGATGGTGAGAAACCAAGCCCAAGAACAAAAGAACAGACAGGGGTGGGAGATCACTGGTAAACAAATATATTGCCATTTTCCAAGCTTAGCCTTAGCTTAAATCCAGTTTATTCCACAGCAGAACTTTACACTGGTGGCTACAGGGTTGCAGGCCTGGATAGGGGTTGCACTGGGGACTATTTTATACTAAGCTTTTGTTTTTTCTATCTCTAAAAGCAATAGCAGCAGGTTAAGCTGCTTCCCCACTTATGAGCTTTCTTCCACCCCAATTTATGCTTTTCTTTCTTTTTGTAATGAATTCTGATGTACGTACATCTTTCCAGGGATTAGATCTGACAGCGACAGCCCACAATAAAGTGAGCACGAGGTCACACAATAATACACGAGGAAGAATGAACTACAATTAAACCAACATAATTGCATACAAGCAACACACTCCAAAGTAGGGAACAATATATCTCTGGCTCAAAGTAATGAGAGCTCAGGAGATGAGAACATTGGAATGGCTCGATCAAGCTGTTATAAAACTCATAGAGAAAGGACAGCAGTTAACAAAAATCACCACGATTTCTAATCCCAAGAAACATGCTTGTACTCCCAAAAGGTAAGACAAAAGTACCTTCAAAGGTGCTTCATTGTGACCAAGCAGTTAATTCCTTCCTGGTTTATTGTTGGATAAACAAATGGGTCTACTTTTATTGCTAGAGCTAGCATTCAATTATGAGGGTAATGGGGAAAAGCCTTATCAAGAATTACCCAAACCTGAAGCTAATGAAGACAATATTCAAATTAAGTCACAATTCATTCTATTTACTATCATTTTCATTCCAATAGCCAATTGAATGTGTACTTTCCTTCAAATGATTTTGAAAACTCTCTGGACCCTATAGAATAGAGCCAGGCTTAAGTTTAAATATCTTTTCTAACTCAAAGTCATCTAGAAAACTGACACATTCTCAGAGAAGGAAAGTAACTGTGAAGGACTTGATGGTCCCTCTAAAATGAACCTGGTTAAGACTTTTTATCTCTTCCTTGCAGAGGGGCAAAGACATCATTGCATTGTCAAAGATGGGCAAACAGCAGAGGGATAGAAGTTTCCTTTTTCTTTATAAATTATGTAGCTACTTGGAACTCTATAGCTCAAGATCTGATGCTATATGACCTTACAGTACCCACATCATAAAAACTGTCATAAGGATGACATTAGTGAACTGAAAGCTTACTTCATCACTCAGAAAACAAAATGTGGCCTGCTCTTTATGTAGGCTACCCCCAATATAATTGTTACAGTTTCATTCCTTTCCTCCAAGAATACATATTCTATTGGGAATCGTTGCATTAAGACTAAGACAAAAAAGAAAAGAAAAGAAACAGGATATAACCATGTACTAGTTAAGTTCTAAATCATGAGCTACAAATTATCAAATAATAGGACAGCATATGGAGATATAAATTACAACAGAATTGAGAAACTGAAGATTAGACTTGAGCTGGACTTCTGATGAAATTCTTTGCAAATTAGCAAAGATCCTGTTTTCTACCTTCTTCCTTGTCCTTTCTCTATGAGCCTGCAAAAATGGGTGCAAGGTTTTCAGTTCATTTTAAGCTCCTTTGGACCATATTCTCAACAGAGGTTATATTTTATCATATTAGCCCTTTGTAGGGTACAAGGGACAGCATTCTAAAATTCAGTTCTTATCAGCAAAGAAACTGGATAGAAATAGGCACCACACTAGATGGGACTTTAAGAACACTATAATTTTTTTTAATTTCACTAAATGGAGAAGAATAATAGGGGGAAAGAGAAAAAAATAGAAAAATAATGAAAGATAACAGTCAAAAAGGAAGAAGGGAAATCAAAAGAGATGGGATAAGAGAAGGAGAGGGGAGGAAAAAAAAACAAAACAAAAAAAGAGGAGAAGAAAAAATCAAGATATTTGGAATGTTTCCAGTTTTTTGTATGAATTCTTATGTTTTAGAAGCACATTCTGTGAGTGGGAGTGTGTGTGCTTATGTGCGTGTTGTAAGCTCTGTGATAATTCACTCACCTTACGTTAGATTTTACCTTGACCAGGTGTGTTTGAAAACTGGTTTCATGTGGGAGAACCTTTTCCATTTACTATGAAGGGAGGAGCAGGGTCATGTATTACCATCATTTCCAGCTGTGTGTACACCAGAAAAACATTTTCTTGAATTCAGTCCTTTCCTGTGGATGTGAACCCCTTGCAACACAGGGCTTTTTAATGAGATTACTTCAGTTAAGGTGTGGTCCAGCCCAATCAGAATGGGTCTTAATCCTATTAACTTGGATTCTTAATAATGAAATTCACAGAGAGAGACAGACAGACAGAGAGAGAGAGAGAGACAGCCAAAGGAAGCAAGAAGCTGAACATCAGCAGATCCCAGAAGCAAAGGGAGAGACCAGGAGAAGCCACCATGTGCCTTTCCAAGTGACAAGCTAAGGACCAAAGATTGCCAGTAGCCAGCTGCAGAATGCCAGTCTTTGGAAAGATAGCATCTCCTTGATGTTGTCTTGATTTGGACTTTCTTTTAGCTTCAAGACCATGAGCAAATAAATACCCATTGTTTAACCTGACTCATTTCATGGTATTTGCTTTTCAGCCCAGGAAATTAAAACATATGTCACTTACCTTCACTAAGGAGAGAAACAAATTCTGGACCCATTTCGAGTGATTGGTGTCTGCTAACCTATTGACTGTAATATGCAGGGTTAGTATACACTCTCTTTTGGCCCAGATCCCTCAAAGTGATCCAGAAGCCATACATTTGAAAGGAAAACCCAGAAGCAAATGAGGCTGGAGCAGGAAGGAAAAAGGTATTTGGTAGACTCTCTCCTACACAAGAAATGGAAGAAGCATGTGTTAGGCAATGCTTGTGTTTACTAATGAAATAAATTTCATTTATGTTTACATCATTTTTGTTAAACTAAGGAGAAAATGTGCATTATTTAAAGGTACTAAATAAAATGAAAAAAAAACAACAAAAAACAAAAAGGAGATTCAAATCTTGATTCAAATCTTGGCAAATATCCAACCAGCAGTAACTTGAAGATTTAATATTATTACATGCACAAAAAATAAAGCCTAATGCTCATCCAAGCATATTTCAATCAAAGATCTCTCTGGGAACCTTCCTACTGACAATACAATTTCCAGCAAAATAAACAATAAAATGCAAAATCTACAGTAAGCAGTTTAGGAAATTACATATCAAATATCTTCCTAAGAGCTCGGGGGTCTTATGAGCAGAAGTTTTGCCTAACAGGTCTCATTGCATATGCAGATTTAAATAATTCACTTGTTTAAGAAGTCTCCTATTCTCTATTTACTCAAGCACTTCAGCACTTCAGTGGTGTGTTGTCCCCAGCAGTCATGCTAAGAGTCAAAGGGAAGAAAAAGGCTCTTTATTTAGTTTTGAAGGAAGTGATATGGAAATAAGTAGCAAGCCTAGGATTCTGCAGTAAAGCCAGGTAACAATAGTATATTCAGTCAAAATCTGTTCTCCATAAGTATGATGTCAGAAAACGGGGTAATTCATACAGATATGCGTACACATACACTTAATATTTGTGTGGACATGATTAGCTCTCTAGTCAACTGGATATCATACTCTCCTATTATACAGATGACTGAGGGACAAGTGTTGTCTGAGGTCACAAAAGCAATGAAGATAAGCACTGGAATGAGACTATGGGATTCTAAATATTTGCTCCTCCTTTCATCGTGAATGTATGAGTGCCCACATATATGGATATAATCTTAAAAGAGTAGATGTGTGTGTGTCCTTCCACAGACTTCCAAGTTATTTAGACCTTGATTAAATTGAATAAATCTACAGTTTGCTTATGTACTCAGGGATTTTCTCTGATGATTTAGCCAATAATGGACTGATAAAATAAAAAGACAACAACAATAAACTAAGCAGATCTCCTCTAAAAAGAGGAAATAAACAAAATCAATGTCTACAATTCAAGTTGTACTGAGGTAGTTATTCAGAGCTTTTGGTCTCAAAGTCTGTACAGAAATGGTCTGACGACCAAAATTCCTAACTTTAAAAAGATTCATTTTTTATTTTGGTTCTATTAAAAATTATATTCGATAAGTATATATAGTGGGGGATACAAAAAAACTTTATCACATATTTTATAAATAAATATGGCCCAGAGTATAAAGCAATTGTTGACAATAAAAGCACAGAAAGGTAAAGGCTTAATTGAACGTATTCTTTATGAAAGTTTCCCAACTCTATTTCACACTTCTCAATTTGCCTCTCTAAAAATCTCACAGGTATTCCAAGATGTCAACGTTTACTTGCTTTATAAAAATCACTGTGCCTAGGACAGTGGAAAATTAGGACCAATTTTCCTGCCTCAACTAGAGTTCATGTACTCTCTGGGTTGAGATGACATTTTTAGAATATAAATTAATCTCCAGTTGGAGGCTCTATACTCTTCAGTGACAAAGGAACGGCAAATCGGAAGAGTTGGATTCAATGAAGTATGGGAGAAACACTTGTGAACACTGGGGGGGGGGGGGGGGTGTCAGGGAAAATTTACTGGGAAGATAGATTTGCATGGTATAGACATTGATGAAAAAAGCCTTTCAATTGAAAAAAAGAAAGTCTGGAGGGATGAATGCCAAATTCATAAGAGTAGTTTCTCTGATAAGATTTTTAAGATTATGGCATAAGTGTGAAGAGAAACTAAAAGTTTGCTCTCCACACATATGTGGTTTTGAGATTTTTAAAATAAGAAATATGCTTAGATGTTACTTGTATAGTTATAAGAAAAATAGGGTTTACAGGCAAGGTGGACTGTTTGGATAGTATAGCAGGAGTTGGGTGCCTATGTGGCATTACAGGGGTAGTGAGGAGAGAACTATGGCTAGAGTTCATGTCGGGGTAGTAATAGGATAGGGTGGTGACAGAATTTATGCTCAAGTTTAAAAAATGGTACCTATGAAACTGGATTTGGGGAATCATTGAAATCTTTGACTAAGGTAAATCACGGGTTGGCCATTCCTCTTTCATCAAATGGTTCACTTACTCAAGCTATATTTATTGAACATCTACTCTATTGCAGATACTATTCTTGGGTAAAACAAACAAGGCCTGTTTTTCCCGGATCACTCATTTCATGGGGGAGAGGGTGGGATGACAGTATATAAATCAATGAAGAAATAAACTTTTAAAATCACACAGAGTTATATTTTTGAGGAAAATTAAATGAGAAAATGTAAAGGAAATGAAATGAGTGACCATTCCAACTGCTTGCTTGGGAAAACCCTGTCTGAAAGGATGATGTGAGCTATGATAACAATGATGATAAATCATAATAATGAAAAATGGTGCAAATATGTATAAAAAGGTGAAGTACCAACCAAAATATACTGGGTCTCCCATATATAAAAATGTATACAACAACTGAAATGTCAAGATTTCTTAGAAAACCCTAAAAATGTCTGTTTTCCCTGACAACTCTATTAGCATACTGAAAGGCAAACTTCCTTCTTAATGACCTTCATCCTATCAGATTACCTAAGGGAAAAAGAAAAAAAACGAAAAGAAAACAGACCAACAAACAGCAAACAAACACAGGATTCTCTGTTCCATAGATTGTCAACAGTTTTTACTTTTATAAATGCAACCATTTTTATTTGTTTGGTGAGACAAACTCATAGTTACATGTATGAGGAAATGTTCAACTACACTCCAATCAAATATCTCTGAGTTATTCCTGACAGTGCTAAGAAGAAATGAGTTATGCCAATGCCAGAACGAAAAGCATTCTGGGGAAAGATTATATCCTGGGAAAAGGTCCTAAGCTGGAATAATTTGCGTTGAGATGGAGAAAACTGGAGAAGCAGCAGATATGATTGGGGGTAGGTGAAGGGTAGTTGTTATCAGAAGGTTTTTCTTTTTTGTTTTGTTTATTGACAACTGCAAGTGAGTATGTCTATTAGACATCTATGTGGAGTGGTCAAGGATGAAGTAAGATGTTTACATTTGTTGCTCTGGGAGGAGGACAAAATGGGTCATTTGGGATTAGAAGTCATGTAATGTAGATGGTTTTCAAAGCAATGGGACTAAATGAGATTTGGGGGGGGAGAGGAAGTGTAAACAGGAAAGGGATAGGAACCCATATACCCTTATGAAAGTAACAAGACCCTTCAACCAAGAACATGATTTCTACTTAATTTTTATTTGACAGTATGGAAGCATAAGGCAGCATGTGAACATGTTGGTTAAGGCAGGCATAAAGTCACCTGTCAGATATTTACACTGGAGTTAGCCTAAGTACAGATCTTATCCTCAGTCCTCAAAATAACATGATTTAAGATTAATTCTTTTAATTTAATCCATCCTTAAGTGTATCCTGGCATGCCAATTGACATTAATCAAATTTCCAAGGAAATATTGTAATAGCCAGAATTCCAGTTTGTTATTTGAAGATGGGGACTTAGCTGGCACAATATCCTGGACTAGCTCTCTACCAGGGCACACCTTGGTCCAGATCTTACAACTGGTTTATGGTAGATCCAAGTCTGGAGTTAAGGTTTCAGAACCTCTAATTCTTGTTATAAGGAGTTAGTCAATAATTCCCAGTTTTAAAAAAGGAATAAATGAATGAGTGAATTTTACCAAGAAAAGAGACCTTGGATTGAAGAAAACTGACTTTGAATCTCAATCTATGGCATATTAGTGACTTGAGGCAAGTTGTTTAATATCTCTATGAATTAGTTTCCACACCTCTAAAATGGGAGTGATAATACCTACCTGCTAGGATTGTTGTGAGAATTAAATGAAATAACAAGGAGTGGAGGGGTTAAGTGTGAGACTGGCACATAAGCTCAATAAATGCTAATGAATAATTTTCTTAAAGTTATAGGAAAGTGAACATGCAGTATCAGATGATTTAAGCACTTGGACTTAGGTAGCTGACCATAAGCACTTAGTTTCTTTGAAGGCTTGTGTTGAATTTTTAAAACTGCTTATATTATTTCAAATAATGGAAACTATTAATCTTTCAAGAAAAATCTCTGTGATTTTATACCATCTAGAACTTTGTTCCATACCACCTGGGGCATGGAGCTTCAAAAGGAGGTGCTTGGAAAATGAGAAGAACTTCATATTACTGCACCATTCACATGTGAGAGAGACTCCCTTGATTCCCAGACAAAAGGATGGAAATATCACAGTATTTGGCACATTTCTCCATCATCTCTTAGGATAGACCATTTCCTCAAAAGGCTTTCATTGATGGATGTACCCATCCACTTACATAGATTGCTGTGATCAGAGTCAGAGTAGCCTTTATTGATCAATTATAATAAATCCAGGATATATTCTACAAATACAAATCAGGACAGAGTAAATTCATATCTTAGCACAAGATTTGGAAGAAATACTATGGCGAATTCAAACCAAGGAGAATGCACTTAGGGTAGTGGTTTCTGGTCTCCACCCCCCCAAACACACACCTTTTTCTCTGATGCCACCATGTTTTAAATAATTTCATTTAACAATGTGAGTTTGGATATTTTTACTATTCACTGGTGCATAATTGCCAAAATTTCTGATCCAAAGACGCTAACCCTCCTCAACCATGTTCATTCTACTGAGTTGATATTATTTTACCCAACACAAAGTAATCTGACACTATGTAAAATATGAGCATCTTTTTCTTAGTCACCCGAAAAAATATACATTTTTTCATGTTATAGATGATTGGTAGGTCCTAACATACAGCACTAAAAGTCTAAAGACCCCAGATGAGAATCACTGGCCAGGAGTGTAATCTTGCCCCTCTGCCTGTCAATGTGGAGGAGTATTTGGAAAAGGGACAGGTCAAGTATTCAGCCAGTAGGAGGTGTCTGACTGCTTGATCAAAGTAGCAGTTAAAACAAACTTTCAGTATGCCCCCAATTTCACAGAATACCTCTTTGTCTTTTTTGGTCTTTACTCTCTCTCATCACACTTAGCATAGAATTGCAAATTCTCATTGATTGATTAAACCAATTTAGACTGCTTCACTTGCAGATGGCCCAAAGGGAAAACAAAACAAAAAACAAACAAAAAAACACAAAATCCAAGTTCTTTCACTTTGAGAGCTTTGCAATACAGAGAACAACACTCTCCTCTGTTACTCCTTTTCTTTTTCTTTTTTAAAGATTCCTTAAAGGTTGTTATTTTGTCCCCCCAAACACACACAATCTGTAAACAACAGAATATAAAACAAGCAATTATTCCTAGTAATTTGCAGTTTCAAGCCAACATTTTGATGCCTGTCTCCCCCAGTCATTAATTATAGCACAATGAAGCAATATGTGGGATACACACCTCCTTCAGATGAATATAGCTGGATTCATAGTTTTAGGAATGGTCAAGATTAACTCCCATTACTTCTGAACTTTATGAATTTTGTGTGCAGCCAATCCAACTTGGCTTCTTTGTCTAAAACCTTGAAAGGTATGACCCAGGTAAGATTCCTGAGGCCAAATATTGAATGAATGACTTATGCATGCTTATACTCGGATTGACTCTGTATTCATGATGGTATCAAGAGGAAAAGGCAACTTTACTTAAAAGCAGCAGACAGAAGAAGACAGAATCTTGCTTAGGGGTAGAAAACCATGCCAATGTTTCTATCCATCTATTCATTTCCCAATTTCTGAACATTCAGAAACAAAGAAAATGCCCTCAAGTCTCCCGTGTGGTTCTTTCTGATCTGGGCCAGGACTCTGATGAGTGTCAAGCCTCTATTTTGGATTTGGAGAAATGGTTGTTTTTTGTTTGCTTGGTCATTTGGCAGGAACTTTAAAGTTTAGAAGGGATGTTCTTCATGGAGATGGTACTTGATTACCAATTTTAGTGCTATCATCTGCATATGTCTTAGTCCAAAATTTTATAAATTCACATTGTATCACCACATGGAATTATGAGGTTCATCTGCCTAATGCCTGATGGATCAAGGAGGGCTTCTCCAGATTCATTACATTTAAAAAAACTTTTTCATTTTACAGTAAATGGAGGGAAGGGGTACATCTCCCAAATTATTTACTTCAGGACTTCATGGACATGTTGTAACTCAGCTATTTTCTCTTGATGATTTAATAGATACTTCTTTGTTTTGATTAATATCTTAGTCCAATCAATGTTTTTAATTGTGCTTCTAGATTCGTTCTAGGGCCAGAGGGAAAAAAAGGAATGGGGTGTGGAATGAAGCCTTTCCTCTTAGTAACCACAGTATTTGTGCTTTCACTATTTTACACATATTTTAAGAAAACAGACAGATAACTATCAGTTTAGACTAAAGAATTTATTTCTTCCATTAAATAATAAACTTATTTATTCATTCATTTATTCCAATGTTATTTATATGCAAAGAAAGAATCTAAACTAAATGGTTAACCCCATCTCTTTGAGGCCCTCCTTTGCCTACTCTGTGGCAAAACTGAGAAAGTGTTCTTTTTTTCTGTGCTCAACACCGTTTTTCACATACCTTTTAAAATCATCTTTGTAGTATTCCAATAATTTATTTTCTGTCCTCCACATTGCAGCATGAATTCTTTGAGGGCAAAGACTTTGACATTTTTCTTTGTATACAAAATATCTAGCATTGAGGAAGAGTCTAATAGGTGTGTAAATCAAGGAGCCAATTGAATTCAATCTAATCTGAGCAGAAGACCTCAAGAAATGATGTAAATTTCACTCAGAATAAGTAATCAAGTGAGAGAAAGACTTTCTTAATCACATGGAGATTGTATATTCTCTCCACAAAAGATTTTGTGAAAGACAATTATTATGTCTTTCAAATGATTACCCACTGTCACTTAGCTAGAGAACTGATTACCTGAGTGATGGATTATTTCTTTCCTTTTTTCTTTCAACAAATATTCACTGCAAGCCCACTATATACATAGAGCTGTACTAGGCACTGTGGGGGTACAAAGGCAAATAAACTGTGGTCTATATTCCTGAGATGCTCAAAATATAAAATGAGAAAATAAGTTTTATACAAAGATGGAGTCAAATTTTAGGGCAAGACAATATGGATAGGCAAATAGTCCTTAGACCAGGATGTACTCCAGGAGGGACTGGAGGAAGATAGGATGCCTGAAAACAAGGGCTTTGAGTATGGAGGTGGAGTCTGAGGGAGGCCTTTAGGGATAATTAAGGTTGAGAGAGGTGAAGATGTTTGTGCAGGCACATTTGTGTGTGATGAGAGCTGTGCTGATGCTGAAAAAGCCTGGAAAGACTGGGGAGATGCACAGAGGTGCAGTGAACCTCAGAATGAGCAAGATCTCCAAATCAAATAGAGTAGCTACTAGCAGCAGAGAGTGCAGGTTCAATTATTTAATGTGTAGCTGTGGTGATTTGAAACTGTATGTACCCCAGAAAAACCTGCCCTTAAATTTTATCCATTCCTGTCTAAGTAAGTAGGACTTTTTGATGAGGTTACTTCAGTTAAGGCATGGTCCACCTCAATCAGGATGTCTTAATCCTCTTACTGGAGTCTTTTATAAGAGAATGAAATTTAGACAGAAAGAGAATGCTACAGGAAACAAGAAACTGTATCAATGGACTCAGAAGAGAAGGGGAAGACCAGGAAACGCCACCATGCACCTTGCCATGTGACAGAGGAACTAAGGATTTCTGGCAGCCAGTCCCAGAACGCTGGTCTTTGGGGAGAAAGCATCACCTTGGTGGTGCCTTGATGATGCCTTCATTTGGACTTTGTTTTAACCTCAGAACTGTAACCCAATACATTTCCATTGCTTAAGCCAACCCATATCATTGCATTGCTTGAGCAGCCTAGGAAACTAAATAGTAGTTTAAATAAGGAGCAGAACTTATTTTATGTGTCCAGTGTTATGATAGACCCTGTGTGGGTTACCTTCTCTTCGAAATACTGTTTATTAGTTCCCCTGACTGCTAAATCAAATAACATGAAATGAGTTGGCTTAAATAATA
>PVKH010036766.1:0-11550 GCA_004027955.1 Chaetophractus vellerosus | reverse complement strand
TTTCATTGGTTTATGTTCCCAGGACTTTCCCCAAACTGAACACACTTGGCCTCCATTTCCTCTTCTGAAAAACAGTTGTATGAGTGTTAAGAATTTCAAGAGACCTTCAAGGATAACTAAGATTCTCTTCTCGGCACCACATTAAATGTTTCAAAATCTTCAAACTCCTTATTTTGTAATTTGCCTCTGATCTTTTGTATAACTTTGTTTCCTAGCTTTAAATACTATGAAACTATTATATACTTTAAAAATCACCTGTGGAAAAAATGGTAATTTATGAAATATTCCGACTCATAAAGCTAGCCTTAAGTGACCCTGAACACTGTTATATTAGTTTCAGTATTTTATTTTTATTTTATTTTTTTAGTATTTTAAAAAACCAATTAAAATACTCATAACAGCTTTATTCCTATTAGCACCATACTGGAAACACAATTGTCCATCAACAGATGAATGAATAAACAAATTATATCCATACAGTAGAAAAAACCTCACAACAGGGAAAAAAAAAAAAAAAAAGGGAATGATCCTTACACTAACATGGATGAATCTTGAAAGCATCTGATTCAGCAAAAACAAAACAGAGGCAAATGAGTACATACCGTTTGATTTATGTAAGTTCTAAGGAAGGCAAATGCATACTATGGAGATAAGAGATCAGAACAGTGGGTAGAAAGAGAATGGGGAGTGAAGAGACTGGAAAGAGGCACAAAAGAGTTGTATACATTTGTTAAAACCAGTACACTTAAATTCTTTGTATTTATTATATGTAAATTACACCCCAATTTTAAAAATTGCATAGATGCCCAATAATAAGTCACAGAAACCATATATTCTGCTTTTGGATTCTTGGGACAGAAAGAATATTAACTTAAGTATCAGAGATGGTTTCAAAGTAAGATGCTCATAAAAGAATTTTTCTTTTGAGGCACCAGGGACTGAACCTGGCACCTTGTATGTGGGAAGCTGGCACTCAACCAGAACCACACTGGCTTCCCTGAGTTGGTTTTTTCGTTTTGCTTAGTGTTTGTTTTGTTTTTTTCTAGGAGGTGCTGGGAACCAACCCGGGACCTCTCATTTGGGAAACAGGTGCTCAACCGCCTGCACCACATCCGCTTCCATATAAGATATAAAATTGTTAGGTAAGTAGTAACTCCAAGTATGGACTTCCTAAACTTGAATACAGGCCAGTCTTTTAAAAAGATGTAGTTACTCTAAAAACATTCACTGAAACTAACACATAACAAAATATTTTTTATTTTTGTAAAATTAAAAATAGTAGACAAACATATATATAATTACAGTTCCAAAGCAGAGCAATACAAATATATAAATTATTGCAGTTTTAAAAGAAAAGTGTAACAGCCAAATGATGTCCAAGTAAGTTCTGAAACACAACTCGTTTTTACCACAGCAGTTCCAATTTCTTTTTCAAAATGTCTTAGCACATTCTGTAAAATAAATTTCTAACACCAAAGAGATATTACGTTCATTGACCACAGCATATGGTACTCTGGTTTAAAGCAGCAAGGTCAATACATACACACACACATAGTAAAAGTAGGAATGGCATTGAACAGAAGTCACTAGTGAACACTTTTTAAACTGCCTCCTTTTGGAGGTAGTGGGATGGAAATAAACATTCTAGATCAGAAGGAAGCAATACATATTACTAAAATTTCTTTTGCTTTATATGCAGTTGGGGGAAGTTCAACTAACACCTTTGTATTGGGGGTGGGGGGAGGAAGAGGCAGAGGACAGTATTCATTTCCATAATTTAAAAAAATAGTTTCACTTTGTTTAGCTTGCCAACTGTGGGATAATTTAATATACTACAATGCATTAGTAATCTGACTCTTAAGTATTACAAACTAGGTGTTTAAAAAAACACTCAAAAGTGTTTTTTTGCTATGATATGGTTCCTATCAAGGTAACCATAGCTAGAAGTTGCTTAATAGGTTAGATTTTGCTATAAGGGCAATTACAAAAGGATGAAGAGAAATGAAAATACTGAGATGCATGACAGACCCTTTTTATTCCAAACACATTATAGCCCTCCTTCCATCCAAGATACTTTTATTCAATGTGCATTCCAAGCTGCCACTGTTAAGACAGAGTCTATTACCTTAGTATCCTGATAAATTCCTCCTCTACCCACTCCGACAAAACTTAACTTGGAAAGAATAACTTGTTGAGGGTTATCTCAGTGATTTGTGCAACAAATTTCCTCAAATTATTTTCCCCACCAACCTGAAGTTAAAAATGCAATTAAACACTCAAATGAAAACAATTTTCTTGGTTTTAGAGCCACATCTGAACAAAACATATTCAAAAAATAATTTGTAGAGTACTAAATTTAATAAGTACTTAAAAATATTCAAATATCTTACTGTAGCATAAAATAACATCTCTCAGTAAACTAAATGGCATAAGTCAGAAAAAGAAACACTACAAGAACTTTACACTTTTACCTTTTAAGTTTTCATGTATATGTAATCTAGTTTCTGGTCACTAACATGAACCTTCTAACAAAAAGCCAAACAAATAATTTATTCTTTAAAAAGGCCTACTTAAGTTTACAATATATACATTTTGTGTTACATCTTACAACAGTAATAACAAAAGCATATTTCTTCCAAAAAATAAAAATAAAAACTGGTAAACATTAACACATAGAAATAAAGCCAAACAAATTACTTAAGAAAAAGAAAACTAGCAAAAATTGGCTAACAATCCTCAACAGTGTAAACACCAAGGTAAAGAATATAGAAACAAAAATTAAAGTACTTTTAAACCATTTTCAGTGACAAAGTATGGTAAAATGAAAAACCAAGAAATGTTAACACATCTATTAAGATGTCAACAGTGAAATAATTTTATTTTGACATGAACTTGACATTTAAAAAATAATCCTTAAATGTATATAAAAATGGGCACTTGGTGATGAAATGAACATGTGATTTGAAAAACTAAACATTTCTTTGCTCCAACATTGTGCATAAGAAACTATATAATGGAACAAAACACTTTGCTGCCTGAATCACTGATTATTGGTATTACAATGTCTTAAATCCATGCCTTTTTTAAAAGACTAAATTTAGATATTAAATCCTGGGATCAAAGGACGATAATTTCAAAGTAAAAAAATCGATTTTTAGCTCTTTAATCTTTAAAGAGAATCTCATGGTCTAACTCATTTCTTCAACTCAATTCAAATTCTGAAATCTAATTTGAAAAAGTCACATAAGCACTGAAAATGTTGGTAATGGCTGATTGACTGTCTTTTGACATTTTTAAAACTGAAGCTATAGATACGGAGATTTTTCCCTCCAAACTTCATTAAAAAGTACTAACAACTGAACAGAATAGCTAATTATGGAAACCAATATTTGTGGTATTTTGTATTCGCAAGTTAGAACTCAACTCTGATCCTTATCCTTTTATTTGCATATATAATAATTGCATATTTAGGGAAGAAAACTAACATAACATAGGAATATGTAAGTTTACCAACTATTTGGATAAACTGCTGTGCAAAACACTTCAACAAGAAAAATTTCACCAGACTATTCATCCGGATAAAGTACTATGAGTACCAGCACCGCAGACATTTTTAAAGAGCACCTTTCCTTTGAAGAGTTTAAGTAGTCCCCAAATTAAGACTTTAGTACATGCACAATCCCATCAAATTGTTCCAAACTCATTTGTAAAGCTACATATTAGCCAGAAATTCCTTAAAGAGATAAGTCTTTAAAAGATAAGCAAACACTTTCTTTGGATTACACTTGTATTCAGGACTACATACACCATATGGCTCACATTCTGGAAATATGCAACACATCCCAAACTTTTAAGACTGTCCCTAAGTCATCTAAACAGAAGCCTAAATATGTGCAAACACACTGGCTGGTAACAATCTTAACAAATTATGCCAAAAGAGTAAAGTCAAATTTCAAAATGTGACCTAACAACTAATTATTACGATACTGGCATAATCATAAAATGCTTTATACAACTTTTAAATTTGCAGAAAATTTGATATTGCACACATTAAATTTAAAGCTCATTAAAATTAAGGCAATATAGCCCCACTACTGAATCTTAAATTTCAGATGATCCAAAGAATTGGGAGAAATTGAAAACATCCTTCAAAATCTCCAACCAAAAAAGCAGTTATGACATATTTTAAAAGAAAACAAAAACAAAAATAACACACAATCAATGGGATTCCAATTAGTATCTTCAGGTAAGTTTAACAAATTAGCATTACAAAAAGTTGTTTGCTACCAGATTGAAGCATTTCTCTGCATAGTCAAATTCTGCTTGTGTTCAAGACTAAAATCTGACCCAAGCCAGGGAAGGCAGAAACCATATAGCTGTATGCGTGAAGCTGCCAAATTAATGGGCTTTTCTGTAGATATTTTCCAGCAATGAATCTCCCTCATAAATACATTCTAAGCACCAGGTGAAAACAGAATTTGGAGCCCATTTTAATTTTACACTGGTTATAGCTTTCACTATAAAATAACACTATTAAAATACTTATCTAGCAGTTTGAGACAACGCATTAGTTAAAAACTCTTTGGAAACATCACAGGCAACAATCTTTTAAAATATGGGCTTATTCTTTTGAATTAATTGTTTCTCCTGTGTTAAGCAATCTTCTTGCTTTCTGAACTTTTTAAAATTCAGGAAAACACCCCACACAAAGCTTTCTTTGGACATTAATTTCAATGATGTTGATAGGGAATTTGGACAGTTTAAAGATTCTTGAACCTCTATCCAAAGTGGCACACTTAATTTAAATTTTTCTCAAAGACAGGAAAATTTTCTAACACACTCAATTTGAAGAGAGTTAGATATTACATTTGACTTGGAAGTGAGGCTTGACATGCTGTCCAAATTCTAACACATCAATGCAAGTAGAATGGAAGTAATTATGAAGAAGTTTTTACTTCTAAGGAGACAAGTCGACATACAAAAGCTGCACTAGCATTTTCTTCTTGAACTAACTCAGAATGACTTCTGTTAGGAAAAAAATAATGTATTTCATTTACTTGGATACTTCCTTTAAAAAGCTGTTATTTCCTCTTTCCTAAGTGTTGTTAGAAGTTAAAACAATTCAACTAGATAGATTTCTACTCCAAAATACATTTATCTTTGGAAAATAAGGTAATAGTTGTAAAAAACACTGTATTAAGAGAATAAAATGCAGTGATCTGAAATATGGGTGAACATATTCACAAACGTGCAAATATCATATACAGAGATATACAAATACACATTTATAAAGAGAATGGGAAGGTACCTAAAATAGCATTTTTAAATATAAAATTTTCATATTAAAATATTGCTTATAATAAATAAGAGGTGAATTTTCATGAATTCCACTTCCCTCTTAAAATTATCTTTAGTCGTTACAGACTAATCTGAGTTTAACTTTCTATTCTGACAAGTGAATTATATTAAAATACGATTAATAAAATCACATTGTAACAGCATATTTAAGTAGTCACAGGAGGTGTTAGAAAGGGGCATTTAGTAATTATGGGAAAAAGATTCCCAAAATCAACTAAGATGATTAACCCTAGAAGACTAGAGTATAATGATCTCCTTTGTTTGGTAAAGTGTTAAATATTGCCTTCAGCACTGCAAATTTAATGACCATAAAAGAATGGACCATAACTTTCTTCACACTTCTTTAAAGTTTGCATGCCTGGCAAATCAATAATTGGTAGGATATATGAAGTAAATTTAAGTTTAGTTCAGTTGTTTATGGGTAGGTGTGACTTCATTCCTGTTCGCCCCACTTGTAGACATGGTAACTTAGAATAGTTCTTGAGAAGCTGTTCGATGGCAACGTGGCGGACGTGGAGCTCTGAGGCCAAAGAATCTTTCTCTTGTACTTGGTGTGTTAATTCTTCAAAAACTTCTGTAAAAATTTAAAAAGTAGTTTCATTTTTAGTACTCAGAAAGCTAATCCTATGATTATTATTTCAAATACTCTTAACAAAAGAATGCATTGGGGTAATTTTCACAATAAAACTGATTTGACACAGGGAACACGTGTGCTCTCCACAAAGCCATCTCAGGTTTGATTATCCTAGGAAGTATTTTACCTAGCTCGGCCAAATGGAATACATAGTATTCCTTGTTTTTCACCAACTGAAACATGAGTCATAAGCAATAACAATGGAGATGTACAGTAAAGATGGCAACTATGATCACACTGGAACCACCTTTCTCAATTAGAATCTATAATTAGGTTCACAATGAGCATCTAACACGACCATGGACAGGTATTATCCTCTTAGTATCTAGTCTAGAAACTTCTCTAAAAGGTTTTGGAATCAGATTATCTGGACTTCTGAATCCTTGCTCCTACTGAGAAACCTCAGGCAAGTAAACTTTCTGTATTTTAATTTCCTTTTATGTATAATAGGGATGAGAGTAAATACCTCACAGAGTTACTGAGAGGGCTAAATGAGATATTCGGAAAGTAGCTGATAAATATATATAATTTGCTATTATTATTATTATTCTGAGAAGCTGTGTGGTCAAGAAAGACCACTAGTTTTGGAGTTAAAAAGATAGGGGTGAGAAGCCTTGATCTGCTACTGAATGACTGTATGATCTTATATAAGCAATTTAACATCTGTGAAATACAGCTTCCTCAACTAAATGGGTATAAATTGTAAAAAGAAGAAAAAGAGACAATTGGGGAAATTTTTAATGTTAATTTTCAATGTTAACATCACATTTGGTAATGTTAAGGAATTATAAGCTTTCTTTTTGTGGGTATAATGAAATAGTCATTAAAAAAAAAAGATACCTTTTAGATAAAAATCCTTAAGTGTTTATGGACAAAGCACTATGTTGTCTAGAATGTTTTAAAATAATCCATGCCTAGGGTGAGGTGGGGGTGGGGGGAAGAGTGAGGAGAGTAGGTACAAGTGGAGATGAGGGAAAATTGGCTCTACATCTTTGATAATCATTGAAACTGGTGACAGGTCAAGGGCTTCACTATACTATTCTTGCTACTTTTGCATGTGCTTGAAATTGTAATAAAATAAATTACATATATATGGCTAATACTATCTGCCTTAAAGAACTGTTAGGGGGTATACCTGCACAGTGCCTAGAACATTAGAAGGTAATCAAAAAAGCATATTAAAAGGTAGAGATTAAGGTGGTGCCTCCATTTTCACTTAAAAAAAGAAATACCTATTTACCCTGCAATTCATAAAAAAGTTACTTTTTCTTATTCTCTTTGCCCTGGAAACTCTTAATGGGTTCTCATCTCATTTCCAAATTTAAATGCAGATGAAGCTAACGCCTGTATCAAAATTTTCACACACAAAAAGCACTGAGACTGATTCTTTACCCTGGATTTGTTGTTGGAGCTTTGCATTCAGTCGCTCTACCTCACCAAGAGTCATCGAATTCACTGAAACATGAAAATACATTAATTATTCTCACAACACCAGGGAAAATAAGCTGTCTCCATCACTAACACAGTAACCAATTTAAAAAAATTATTTACTTATCTGCCAACAAAACATTCAGCTTGTTAACTCTTACAGTGTGGAGGAATAGTTTTCAAATTCTGTCCATGACCCACAGTAAGAAACACATTTTACATCAACCCCCACCCCACATACTACCACCCTCTACCTGAAACAAAGGTTTTACCAAAAAATAGTTTTAGATGCATTGTATTCTGATATTTTCTATTGTTTCAGTCTTTTAAGTGTTGTATAAAGATACCCATGGTTCCTTCTAATTCTAAAATTATTTTAAGTCAATTAAAATCACCTCACAACTTCTGTTTTTGTAAAAATAGATGCAGACTGAATGAGTCACTTTTTCCAAGTTTAAAATATGTGCACACATTAAATACCTTAGACCTTTAGTAAAATGGCAGAGTTTTGTTTTTTTAAAGAGTCACCTCCCAGTCAAACTAGTCTTGTAGGGATTAGTGTGACTGTGTTAGCCAATGGCAGAGGCTATACTTCTAAATCTATATGAACTCTGTACTTTCCAATTCAGTTTGTTAATATCCAGTTTAATGATTTAAAATAGAAGCAAAACAAATGATAGAACTGCAGAATTTCAATGCTTAGGACATACTAAGGATCATTCCATCAGAGATGGTGAGTTTTAAGATATGGCATTTTTTCAAGGATGAACTTATCACTTTAAATACTTTAATTAGCAAATCTATGATTCTGCATCAAAATTCTCAACTCATACATTCACAATATAAAAATAAACCTATGTTTACCTTTCTCTCATTTTACTTACATTCCTCTCTGCTGTAATGTGGATGCTGAACCTGGGCATTGGCCTGTGGCTTAGAGATCATCTCTTCTTTTTTCTGTGCCTGGTTGTGATTATGAGGCCACAACACACTATTATGGCATAAAGTGGCACCAGCATCTTCTAACACAGAAAGCCCAAAGTCTGTATTTTCCCTCTTCTCTAAAATTCTTTGTGAATAGTTTGAGATGCCACCTGTACTTCCATCTATCCATTTTGCAGAGTATTTTGGTACTTGGGAGTCGAACTGTGGTAATAACTTTTTATCTGGCTTATGCCTGAAATTCAACAGGTGATGCTGGGGGTTTTTAGAACATTCAGAATCTGAATCCAGATCCTTATTTTGTGCATATTGTACAATCCAGTTTATCTTTTTAGTCAAAATGGTTTTAACTTCTTTGTAAGTGCTTTTTGAAAGCTTAGGTCGAGAACAATCTTGGTTTGCAATCAAATGATATTTTTCAAAGCAGTCTTTATGGCCCCTTAATGATCTGGTGTGCAAGAGACTGGATTTTGGAACTCCTATAGGAAAAAAAATGGGAAATAGAAAACTAAATATAATCCATTTTATATGTTACAAGTTGCTTTAAGAATATACAAATCTTAGTAGAATCTGTATGTTAGAAGGAAAATGTTAAAAATTGATAATAAAGAAGGTCGAATAACTTCTATTTCAATTTACCTGTATATTCAGTCTTACGAATATAATATAAACTTAATGATTCAATATTAACTGTAGTCCAGACATGTTATTACACACAACATAAAAAATACTACTCAAACCAACAAATTTAACTTTAAGGAATTTAGGTTTTTACATATAACACTTTCTTCACTAGTTATCCTCAGGCACCTAATTATAAAAATTTCTACTATAAGACTCAATAAGAGAAATGTTCAACAATTTTTTTCAACAATAACATAGTAAATCATGTTCTTAAATTATTAGTTATGATGTTTAATGGGGCAAGAGAACACAGAACCATAAAAATACACATTAATAAAAGCCTTGAAAAGTCAACGAACTGTTTAGGTTTATTTTTTAATTTCTTCTTTATTAGAGAAGTTTTAGGTTTACAAAACAATAATGCATAAAATACAGGACAGATTTTTATTTATTTTTTAATGAATGCTTCCAATATTTTTCACATTTCTGTTTTATACTTACTGAAACTTAATCAAAATAATCTCATCTTCTAGAAGAATGCATTACACACTATTTTTTCATATAGTAGTAAATTCAACCTGCCAAGATACAATAGCCAGTATAATTCTTCATCTCACCAATGCCTCATTACACACCAAAAATAATAGAAATATTTATATAGTACTTTTATATATCCTTCTTAGTAGAGCTTAAGTATGCTACTTCAATTGTTTTTCAAAATATAGAAATTCATACATTTTCATAAGTTCAAGCTGTATCATTAAAGTCAAAGAGCAGTGCTTTTAATGAGATGAATCAGGGATGTGGAGCTGAAAATTAACACCTGTCAGCACTAACCAGCCTAAATATGCTTAGCTTTGAAAACAGAGCAGAGACACACTCAGGTGCTAGGTTCAAAAAAGAAAAGTTTTAACTGACTCACCATAAAAAGTTATGTTTTACTGCCAAAACCAACTCTCCCATCAGTTGCCTCAGGAGTTACCATAAGCTACATGGGTACACCTTCTGAATTCTATTATTATAAGCATATATGAACAACTGCCCTTACAAGGTAAACTCAAATATCTGAGCCATGTTTTTTTTCCAGTGAACACACTGTTTAAAATTTAAAACAGAATTTCATATACATTTTATTTACTACTTTGCTATTTGTACTGGAAGTGTGTATATTTTTTCCCAGTTGACTGAGTAGGTCATATTTCTAGCAACATTAGAATTCTTAAGTGTAAATATTTATAAAGTTTTATTACAGCATATAAATTTTAAAAATCATAGACCTGTGGAACATGAACAGTGAACCCTAATGTAAACAACTGACTATAGTTAATAGTATAATTATGACCTTTTTCATCAATTTTAACAAAAGTACCACATTAATTCAAAATGTTAATAGGGAAAACTGTATGTGTGATGGGAGTATATGAGAATTCTGTATGCATAATTTTTCTGTAAACTTTATTGCTGAGTAAATAGCAGGCAGGTACATAAAATTTGAAAGTTGCTTACTTTAACTTTGGAAAAATCTATTAAAGGACTTCTTTACTCTCTGTAAACTCTCTTAGGTCTTGCTGCCAAAAGATGGCTAGCCAATCCCACTAAACAGTAAATGGTTTGTTTCATTCTCAGTCCACTGCCACAGCTCTAATACATGTATCATCTATTTAGTTGAACCTATTCAGTCTACATGAAAGGAAATAAAACGGGTTCTAAACTAGGGTAAAGAAATAATACATTTTTCTGTTTTGTTTTTTTGTATTTAGAAACTTTTTAAAAAAAATTATATATCCCCCCCCTTTCTGCTTGTTCTCGCTGTGTTCATCTTCTGCGTTTTTCTGGGTCCGCTTGTCTCCCCCCTCTGCAGCGACCTGAGTCAGCTCACCACGCGGCGGCCTGCCTGCTCACAGGGGCCTGCCCTGCCCTCAGCGGCTTGTCTTCTCAAGGCAGTCTGCCCGCTCGAGGCGACCCTGGGAACAGAACCCGGGTCCTCCCATGTGGTAAACGGGCGCCCTACCAACTGGGCTATAGCCGGCCCCTAGAAACTTTTGATTCATGTAATATAACCTTTCTTTCTCCAGAAATAATTTTCTTTTAACCTTTATTTACCTTTATTTACATTCCAGAATAAATGCTACAAACCAAGATAAGCACAACATATAAATAATCTATTAAAAAGAACAGCCTGGGGCCGGCTGTATAGCCCAGTGGATAAGGGCCCCGGGTTCAGTTCCTGGGAACCTCTCTGAGTGGGCAGACAGCCTTGAGAAAGACAAGCTGCCATGGGCGGGGCAAAGCCACTGTGGGCAAGGCAAAAAGCTGCCATGGGCAGGGCGGAGTCACCACGGGCATGGCAAGTCACCCGTGAAGCACCGAGCTGCCGCCTGCAAATCACGAAGCCGAGCAGCCCGCAAAACACGGAGCGGAGCCGCCCATGAAATGGAATGGAGCCACCCATGAGTGGGGCGAGCCGCCTGTGCGGAGGGCCGACTCGGCGTGTCGCCACAAAGACGGGGGGAGACAAGAAGTAGACATAGAAGAACACAAAAGAACGGACACACAGCAAGAGC
>PVKH010036765.1:0-11546 GCA_004027955.1 Chaetophractus vellerosus | reverse complement strand
GCGGCTCGCTCCATTCGTGGGTGGCTCCATTCCGTTTTCACGGGCAGCTCCGCTCCATGTTTTGCGGGCAGCAGTGCTCCGTGTTTTGCGGACTGCCCGGTTTCCACGCTTCGCCGGCAGCAGCTCCAGGTTTCTTGGGTGACTTTGCCATGCCTGTGGCGGCTCCGCCCTGCCCGTGGCGGCTTTTTGCCTTGCCCATGGCGGCTTTGCCCCACCCACGGCAGTTTGCCTTTCTCAAGGCCGTCTGCCTGCTTGGAGAGGTCCCCGGGAACCAAACCCGGGGCCTCCCATGTGGTATACTGGCGCTCTTATCCACTGAGCTATCTAGCCGGTCCCAAAGCTGTTACTTTACTTTGCAGGCTTTCAAATTGTTCTTTATGCTACCCAGTGTCTTCTTAATATCCTTTATTTCTTTAGTCATATTTTCTTGCAATTCTTTGAATTGATTTAGGAGAGTTGTGTGATTATTGATTAATGGTCTAAAATCCTGTATTTCTTCAGGATATTTGGATTGTTCCTTTGGATGGGCCATCTCTTCCTGTTTCCTAGTATGGCTTATAATTTTTTGCTGACGTCTAAGCATCTGCATATATTGGTGAATTTAATCTGATGGCCAATTTCTCTCTCTTGCCTTTTTAAAAAATACAGCTCTTCTTTGATATTTGGTTCAATTTATTCTAAGTCTTTAAAATTGCCTAGCTTAAGTTATCAAAATTGGGCCCAGGACTCACTAATGGGACACAGATTTTCTCCCAGGAATTAGGGTTTGGAAAGAACCAAAAGCAGTTTTTGTCCATGCATTTTCCAGACTGGCCAGCAGATGGTGGGTGTTGGCACACTTTTCCATGGAGGTATTTCAATCTCCTCCTTCCTGTTTTGGCTCTGGCCAAAGCCAAGATTCAAAGCAGGCTCTGCTGGCTGAATTCACTGAAGAAAAGCCCCCTGACTCCCCCTCCCTTTTCCTCTGTAACAGCTGAGAGGGAGGAAGATGTCTCTTCCCCTCTCAGTCAGCTGCAGTGAGCCAGGGGTTTTACCACAGCTTAATATTTTGGGGTGGTACAGGGTAGCCCTTCCCAGCTGCCATGGGGATTTGGTAACTTACATTTGTTGTTTTCAGTTCTTTGTCTCTCTGTCCCTCACCCTCCTGGGAGTTGTGTAGCACTGTCCTGGTCTGCTGACCTCCAAAGCAGGTCCCTCAGGCAGCTTTTGCTCTATCTCTGTTGTTTTTCTGAGAGAGTTGAGTCCTGCCTGCCTATTCCAATACCACCTTCCCACGATTCCTGGGATTTGTTTTAATTGGCTAAGTGCAGCACCCATAAAGGGCATAAGTGAGGTCATTATTGCAGTTTGGTCACACCCTGCTGTGTGGAGTCCTACTCATAATAATTTTGCTGTAAAGATGCTTTGGTAGAGGGCCAAGGGAGCGGATTGTGCAGCAGAGAGTTAACATAGCAGGCCTGAGAAGTACCTTGGCTGGTACCTGGGAACTTGGATAATAAGAGGGTTTCCACCAATCTAACTGATAAGAATGGCTCAGTGATCCTTAACTGTTTGTGTAAGCAATATGGTTAATGCTGAATACCTGCTTCCCTTCTGAGAGTATGGAATTTTGGTATTTCCTAGGCAGAGAGTTTCTACATGACCAGGCCCCAGTAAAAATCATGGGGTAAGTCTCTAAAGATCTTCCCTGGTAGATGACATGTCCCACATGGTGTCATAATTCATTGCTGGGAGAGAGGGTAGAGTACACACATCTTGTATGACTGCACTGGGGACGACCAGTGGGAGCTTCTATCTGTTTTTTTCTGGACTTTGCCTTGTGTGATATTTCCCTTTGCTGATTTTACTTTGTTTCACTGTAATAGATCAAAGCTGTGAGCGTGTGCTAAATCCTGTGAGTTTTGCTAGTGAATCATCAAACCTGGGGTGATCTGGAGAGTCCCAACACAATGACCAAGTAAGAATTATCCCAAAAATGCAAGGTTGGTTCGATATATGAAAATAAATCTATGTGATATACCATATAATAGAATAAAGGTAGAAAAAACACATGATAATCTCAATAGACACGGAAAAAGTACTTGACAAATCTAATTCCCTTTATGGTAAAAACACTGAACAAACTAGGAAAAGGGAACATCCTCACCTAAAAAAAAAGATTCCATTTACAATAGCATCAAAAAGCATAAAACACTTAGATAAAATGCAGGATTGACAAACTGATCCTAAAATTCCTATGGAAATATAAGGAACCCCAAATAGTGTAAACAATTTTGAAAAAGAGGAACCAAGTTGGGGGACTCACATTTCTTGATTTCAAAAAGTAAGTAATCTGTGTGGTACCGGCATGAGGATAGAAACATAAATCAATGAAGTAAAATGTAAACTTCAGAAATAAACCCCATACATCTATGGTCAGTTGATCTTTGACAAGGATGCCGAGACAACTTCATAGGAAAAGAATAGTCTTTTCAACAAATGATGCTGGGACAACTGGATAGCCACATGCAAAATAATGAGTTTGGATCCTTACCTTGCATGCTAAACAAAAATTAACTAAAAAGTGATCACATTTTAGGATCAGTTTTTCAATCTCTGCAAAAAAAAGGCAGTTGAAATTTTGATAGGGATTGCATTGAATATGTAGATCAATTTAGGGAGTACTGTCATCTTAACATTATTATGCCTCCAATCAATGAATACAAGATGTCATCCCTTTTATTTAGGTCTTCTTAAATTCTTCAAGAACGTTGTAGTTCTCCAAATACAAGTCTTGTTCTTCTTTTGTTAAATTTATTTCTATGCCTTTTATTCTTTTTGATGTTATTGTAAAATGGAATTGTTTTTCTTAATCTCATTTCGGGACCATTCATTGCTAGTGTATAGAAATACAACTGATTTTTGCATATTGATCTTAATAAGCTAGAACTCTAAAACTCTTAGAAGAAAACATAGGTGTATATCATTGTCACATTGACATTGGATTAGGCAAAGATTTCTTAGATATGACACTTAAAGGACAAACAACCAAAAAATAACAGTAAGTAGGACTTTATCAAAATTTAAAGTTCTGTGCATCAAAGGATGTTATCAAGAATGTGAAAAGAACCCACAAAATGGGAGAAAATATTTGCAAATCATATTTGTTAAGGTTCTGGCACCAAGAGTACATGAAAAACACAGCTCATCAATAAAAAGACAAATAACCCAATTTTAAATGGGCTAAGGATTTGAATAGAAATTTCTCTAAAGAAGATATACAAATGGTCCATAAGCATATGAAAAGATGTTCAACATCATGAGCCATAAGGGAAATGCAAATCAAAACCACAATGAGATACCACTTCACACCCACCATGATGGCAATAATCAAAAGACAGACAGTCATAAGTGTTTTTGAGGATGTGGAGAAACTGGAACCCTCATACATTGCTAGTGGGATTTGTAAAATGGCACAGCAGCTGTGTAAAACAGTTTGACAGTTCTTCAACATCTAAACACAGAGGCACCATGTGATCTAGCAATTCCACTTCCAGGTACGTACCCAAGAGAATTGAAAACATGTCCACAAACACTTGCACACAAATATCATAGCATTATTCATAACAGCCCCAAAGTAGAACCAACCCAAATGTCCATCAACTGTTAAATATACAAAATGTAGTATATCCATATAACAGAACATTATTTAGCCATAAAAAGGAATGAAGTATTGATTCATGCTTTAGCATGAATGAACCTTGAAAACACACTAAATGAAAAAAGGCAGATAAAAAAGGCCACATTTTATGATTCCATTTATATGAAATGTACATATTAGGTAAATTTATGGAGACAGAAAGTAGATTAGTGGTTGCCAGGGGGAAGCGGAGAATGGGGATTGAGCTAATAGGTATAGGGTTTCTTTTGATGGTGGTGAACATATTCTGGAATTATAGTGGTGATTGTTGCACAACCTTGTGACTAGACTAAAAGTTGTACACTTTAAAATGGTGAATTTTATGGTATATCGCAATGAAAAATCAAGATCTAAAAGGTTTATAAATAAAAGTCACAAGTACTTTTGTTTCTGATACTATGGCATAAATACATCCAGATTATTGACAGTAAATGTACCTGAAGACATCATGTTGAGTGAAATAAGCCAGACTCAAAAAGGACAAATATTATACAATTTCACTGATTTGAAATAAATTAGAATAAGCAAACTCACAGAGTCAGACTCTAGAATAAAGGTTACCAGGGGACAGAGTCAGGGTAGGGAATAGGAAGGTAAGTCTTAAAATGTACAGGGTTCCTATTTGGAATGATGGAAGTGTTTTGGTAATGGATGGCGGTGATGGCAGCACAACATTGTGAACATAATTAACAGCACTGAAATACATATCTGAATGTGACTAACAGGGGAAATGTTAGATTGTATATATAATAACAGAATAAATTTAAAACTTAAAAAAAATCTTAACTTAGGGTTCACTGTGTAGTGAAGTAAGGTAAACCATGGACTACAGTTAATAGTACAATTATAAAAATGTGCTTTCATTAATGTAACAAATGTGCCATACCAATGCAAGGTGTTAATAATAGGGTGGTATACGGGAATCCTGTATTTTCTGCACGATTGCTCTGTAAGCCTACAACTTCTCTAATTAAAAAAAAGGGAATGTGTCAAAGGGAGGACAGTCATCTTAAAAATTGCTTCTAGCATTCTATCTCCAATTTCTCATCTGCTTTTTCTGGTAGTGAATCTTTGCAATTCATCCTTGGCTCTTTGACACTAGCTAGATTCTGCTCCCAGCATCTCCCAGTAAGATCTCAGCCCTGCTTCCTGGTTCAGTCTGAATCTGAAGTCACTTTCTAGCTTTGAGCCAGCTTGCTTCTTTTTGTTGTTGCTAAGTCCTGGTCACCATCAAAACTCATCCTTATAAAGAAACTAGAGATACTTTTATGGTTCAAACTAAGGACAGCAGTTTCTAATCATGTTCTATAATAAGCAAGTCCCTCTAAATTTTTCACTACAAATGGTAGAGTAGGAACCATTTAGTTGCATGAGTTTCTGGTGTAATTACTGGTGTCCCACAAACAGGCAATGATACCCAAGAGAAAACAGAATGGATATTTCACCAGAAAAAACCTGGAACAAGTTTTTTTGGTAAGGCTCAGCTTTCTCTAACAGTTGTTCTTTTTTTTTTTTTTTTAAAAGTTTTTCCAATTATTATTATTATTTTTTAAGATTTTTATTTATTTTATTACATATCTCCCCTTCCCCCCGCTGCGGCGACGCACCGAGAGTGGTCACTGCGCAGGCGCGGCTTTCCCCGCTTGTGGGCGGTCTCTGCGTCCGTTCACGGCCGGCGCTTGCTTCAGTTCGCGGGTGGCTGGCTGCGCTCCATCTGCGGGTGACCTGCCCTGCCCGTGGTGGCTTTGCCCTGTCCGTGGCAGCTTCTTGCCCTGCCCACGGCGGCTCCGGCCTGCCTATGGCGGCTTGCCATTCTCAAGGCGGTCTGCCCACTAGGAGAGGTCCCCGGGAATCGAACCCAGGGCCTCCCATGTGGTATGCCGGCGCCCTATCCACTGGGCTATCGAGCCGGCCCCTAACAGTTGTTCTTTAATGATGGTGTTCTTGCCCTTTAAATTCAATTATGCTGCTGAGAAGCCTGCTGGTTTCCCAAAGGTAGCTTCACACTCTTATAGTCTATTTTTAAAGAGTGGAGGTCAAATAATAAATAATTGGGGAGGAGATTTAATAGGAGAAAGGATCAAACTTCTTTTCCATGACAGAGAGAGCTTTGTATAGAGAGAAGTGAGAGTAGAGTGTAGAGAGCTGGAGATGAGAAAGATAACTGAGACGTGGAAGTCCCTATTTTGGGCTCCCTCTGTTAGGATATAACGCTGCTAAGCTGATGTTGCAAAATAACAATTCACATAACCTTAGAGCATTCTTTCTCTTTGATTTTTCATTTAGACTTTTAGGGCCTTAAAGAGGTCCTGCAAAGTCATTTAAGAATCAAAATGACTCAAGCATTCATCTCATTCAGGTTTCCAACATTTAATAATTTTTTTCTTCACTAGAATATTTTCATTATTTTAATAATGCTACCTCTACTGAATGATCAGTGTGTTATACCAACTCTCAGATTTTAAAAGAAAAGAATTCTGCACCTTATGCACTCCTCATAATAAGACAGAGAAGCTGAGAGCCATGTTCTGGGCCCCACCCTCAGCTCCAGAAAAGCCTTTTAACTCTCTCTCAAGGCTGTCAGGCACCATCAACTTAAGCTTCCAGCACAGCATGTAATCGCCACCTGATCGTTTGAAGGAAAATTTCAAATAAATCATTGAGAAACATTGTACCTGGTCATTTTCTTGCCAGCATAGACCAGCTTTCACTCCATTAAGGGAAATTCTGATTCAAAAGCTCTTTAATTGCTAAATCAGTAATACTGATGAACTGCACTAGTTAAATTGGATTTGGATTTACTTCACTGTGTGTGGGTAAAAACTTGAGCTCATTGGGAATTTTACTATGTTCCCAGAGTCGATCAAATCAAAATTTGTAGAAGAGAATCATACTCAGGATTGGAAAGACCCTTAGTCATCTGGTCTTACCCCTCTTGAAATGTGTGCCTCTCCTATTGTAACCTGCCAAAATCAGTTTATCCTATGAATGGAGTTCACCCTATTGGTAAGAATTCACTCCCAAGGTTATTATCAGAGCACTCTGTAAAACAGCTTTTTCTTAGGATACACTAAAAGTTTTTGCCCTGTGGCTGCCCTCTGGTTTAATTCTACCTTTCCAGGGGCCACACAGAACAAATCCAGAGCTTCTTTGATGTGTCAGTTCTCCAACTGCTAAAAGATAGAAATCAACAATAGGTTCTTATATTCACCTGGTTGGCAAGTAGCCTTAACTTTTATTTTGAGGAAATTTGCTTTCTAGATAGTGAGAAAACAGTTCATCTATTCCTGGGTGATAAAAAAAAAAAAAGGTTAACTTTCATCAACTCTTAGGGAAAATTCTTAGCTTTCCATGTGCCAGAAAGTTTAAAATGAACTGTTTGCAAACACATCATGCTAAATACATCAAATTATTTAAATTTTTTATTATGACAATTGACATATATTAAGTGAAAGAAATGACAGAAGTAGTATAATAAAACATTTTTAAAGAAAAAGTTACACAATTAGGCCAATAGCTATAAAATGGCTTTAGGCCTGGCTTATAACACCAAGAGTTCTGGTCAGACTATAGTGAGACAACATTGAACATTTCATTAACAAAAATATTGGCACCAGCTGCAACATATTGTTTTTCACTCACAAGGAATATTGTATTTAAACCACTGTGCATTGCAATTCTAACATACTAGGTGTTCATCCACTGCAGCCAACCCCTGAAGCTTTGAAGCTACCAGGAATTCCCATATTTTTTTAATGCACAAAATTTACTTTATGTATTATTGGAACCACATTTCCAGTTTTCAAATCTTCCCCCGCCCCACACACATGCAGTGTGTTAGCATATGGCAGCGGCCACTCCAGCTTCCGCCTTTTGACTATCAGCATGGTCCTGATATCTCAAGAGTAAAAGATTCTGGCATCTTACAAGGTCAAGTTTTATGCTAATCTTGGAACTTTTGCTTTAACTCTTATTTCCTAGAAACAAAATAAAGTAATTCTAAGAACCTATTCCAGAAATATATTTTTTTATGCATAGGAAAATAAAGCATTTCATATAAGTGTGTCTGAAAACCCATGAGGTGTGCTAATTAAACACGCCCTGAATCCCAGCTACATACCATCTACAAATTCTCATCTGGAATTTGAATTCTTCACCTGGAAATTGATGATCCCCAGGCTTCACCTCTGAACTGGTGAGGATAGCAAAGAAACTGACATACCACATTAGTTGACAACAGCTGAAGGTAGTTTAGATAGAAATATGACACACTTAGATGAATTTAATCCTCATATACTTGAGCTACAAAGGTGAGAAAAATTAACAGATGGCAAAAGTACTGGCGTTTAAACCAAGGTCTTCTTAATATAGTCTATGGTAAAAAAAAAAAAAGTGCCATTTAAAATACTGCTAGAATCAGCAGCGCTACAGAATTTCAGAATACTTTTTATCAAATAAGGAGGAAATTGAAATTAGAATCTGATTTCCCTTCATGCCATGCTTCCAGCAGACAAATATTCCTGTGTAATTATGTCTACCGAATAAAAAGTACCAAACTGAGTAATTCCAGCTTTTCTTGCTTTTCATAGATTAACCCTCTCCCTCCCCCCGCATCAGCACAGAACATTATCTTTCAATGTTGTACACAAAACCTGTGGCAGATTTGGGCAAGCTACGATTCAAATACCATTATCAAAAAGTTACTTTGATAAGAGAACAAACCACCAGACCAACATTTAAAATACCCTCATAAGCATCACGAAAAACACGCATCTTAAGATGCTGTTACTGTGCCAAATTATTATAGCTGCTCTGATCCTGAAAATCCATGTACACAAATATAAACTAGAGCTGTGTTTGTGTGTGTATATGTATGTATGCATCTCTGTGTGTGTATATATGTATACACACACACACACACACACACATACATACATATCTATACATACACACAGTTTTCATGCAGTGATCTCTAAGCATTGGGGACAGGGGTCAGCCTAATTTCAAGGCTTGTCCATATAGCAGTACTGACATGCACAAACTCTGCTAACAGGTAAGAGAATGAAAAAGACCATGGCACAAAATTTTGAATAATTTTAGGTTTAATTACATAATATACCTGTAGATGTTCTAGCATAAACACAATTGTAAAAATCTACATCCTATTTCAGGGGTATTTTCCCACCTCCCATCCCTTAAAAGCTGTACAGTTATTAAAAAATGTGACTCTCAAGCAAAATAAACTTTTTTTTTTCCAACATACAAAATAAGTTAAACGATTCAGGTCTTGAGCCATAAAGTTCCCCAACGACTGTGGTCTGGCTGTCCATAGTGTGACATGCAGCTTCTGATCTATAACCAGAACTCAATAAATACAGATCAAACAAAACCCCAAAACACTTAAATTAAATTTCTTTAGAAAGTGATGAAAGTCAAGAAAATACATAGTTAGGGTTAACAATTCCATTCTCAACTTACATCATCCAGTGGCAAAAAGAACAAGGCAGGTTTATTCAGTCCTTAGTGCATTTTCCAGCTTGTACCGGTTTGGCAAAAATACAAGTGTAGTTCCTTTAAAAATGTTTTTTCTTCTCATTCAAAATGTCTAAGAAGCTTAAGTAATAGATTTCTACACACCTAATAATTTGTTATGCCCACTCATATAGGCATATTTTAAACTTATTAAAATGAAATAGCATCTTCATTAACTGAAACCACAAGTGCCAGAATTGGTTTACAGCATTCCCCCAAGTGAAGTGGTATAAATATAAAATGAAAATAAGAAAAATTGAACTTACATGACCCAAATAAGGGAAAAATCCTAATGGGATCCTGTTAGTTCTAATCAATTTCTGAGAGGGATTGAATGAATAAAAAAGTGTTGAGTGTGCAATCTAAAGCAGTTACAAAGTCACTATATTTTTGCTTATAAAAACTATTTGCTGCTGGGGAATGACTCATCAATATATATTTTATAGTTACTTAGCAATTCTTGGCACTAGAAAAATGATAAATGATAAGTTGGAGTGAAATATTTTGAAACAAATTAAGTATATATAAATACTATGATAGCATTTTAGGTCTCATCTTTTAGGATTGGTATAAAAACTTAAAACAATCAGCAGTTAGTTTGCCACTTCTAAGATACGTTGGAATAGGAATGGATTTTTTTCTAAGAAAGTTTAATAATGGATCATATTAAACAGGGGCTAGGTCGATTATATCAGATATGCAGTCTTAGCATTCTCTGCTTTTTGGAGAACCAGGAATATATTTTCAGAATGCCAAATCAAGAAGAGTCATTTCACTATTTTTCTCTAGACTTTCTGTAAATCGATGATGTTCACAATATCTTATCAGTTGCAATGTAAAATAGTGAATTCAAGGAATTCATTTTCACTTATAAAGTATGTGTGTGTCTGTATTCATTGCATTAAAAAAAAAGATCTGGGTCTTGGAACATTTGTTCAAAATTAACTAGATTCTATAAATGTAAGACAACGCCTTGAGATCTGGACCTATTCCACTGTGTTGGTAAAGAACAGAGTTTAAAATTTCTTCCAAATATTAAACTGGTAGGCTCATTAGGTTCTTTACAGCTGTATGGTAGAGCAAACTAGGAAATGGTTAACATCTCTTCTGCTCACAAACATAAACTGAAAAGGCATTTCTTGTGACAAAGGAAATTCCATCAATCCCACTTAAAAATAGCTAACATCTCTCCATCATTTAAACTCTAAATAGCAAGGTTCTCGTTTATCTTAATGTATGTTTTTTGCTCAAATGTATATTATGGGATGGGTTATAGCAAGCAAAAAGTGAAAACTGGATGGATATTATATATCCTTTTGTAATTCATTTATTTGGAAATATTCTTCTCCACAACTTCTTTAACATTCAAAGTCCTTGATACTTTGGCAGGTAACATGCTTTTCTTTTTCTTTTTTTTTTAAATAAGGTTATCAGTAGAAATGAATATGTTCTAAATGAAATTGCTGTTTACTCTCTGAACTTTCATCCTTGACCAAATGGAAAGAGATGTGCCACAGAAACCCATATATTCTTGAAAATACCTCTGCCATCATTTTGCAGTAATGTGCCAACAATGGAAAATGTTTTACAGTAAACACTATTTTATTAGCACAAGTCTGGAAAACCAAAAATTATATTTACAGTCTGAGTCTTTTTCATGTTTCATTTTAATTCAAAGCTTCTTTCTGAAAACTTAGCTTGTGTCAAACTTTTACAGAAATTGCACACTAAATATTCTGAATACTAAACTATAGCTCCCCTTAATACTTTTGCTATAGACTGGAGTTTGATATTGGGGTATCACATATTTTTTTTAAAAAGAGAGGTTATAGTAAAGGGCTCTAGGATGTAGCAGCATTTGAGAACTTAAATCCATAGTTAGTGCTCCAGATGGCCTAAACTCTAGGCGAATTGCTGCTTTCCTATGCTTCTTCCAGTTCCTAATGACCGTGTTACGTATTTGGATACAGAACATTTACTTTTTTCTAAGTTTTCTGTTTTTAAACTTCTTCAAAGCAGAGAGTTAATATTTCAGTGAACATAGACTCTTTGGGGGACAGAATCTACAGCAGAACTGCTTTTAAACTGTTAAAATTCTAATCACCTATAATCAATATATCTGCATAATAATTTATAAGTATCAGCTGCTTGGATCACATTCTTTGATGAACCACAGGTATCTGGCTGAATCAGAATGTAAGATTAGAAGGGATACACTATCAAGTTCACAAACACTTTTTCAAGTTTAGTAAATATCAGGCAGCAGAAGTGGTATCATAACCCATGTCAGTGGGACATTTGCTAAATGGAATAGTCTTCACTATGATAAAAATTA
>PVKH010036764.1:0-11546 GCA_004027955.1 Chaetophractus vellerosus | reverse complement strand
TAAGCCCAACCTATTGTGTGATGTTTGTCATAGCAGCTTTGCAAAACTAAAAGAGTAGTACCCTTCTCAAGGTTCTCCTTCAGGTTCATTCAAAAAGCCTGTGAATTCTATCTCCCCAGTATTTACCGAATCTCTCTTTTTAAATTTATCCCTAATTTCTCTACCCTAAATGAAGCTCCCTAGTGCTCTGGCCTGGACCATGATAATATGTTTTAATTGGTCTCTTTTTCTCTCTTCATCCTCCTCATCATTGTCATCATTTTCAAATTTCAACCCTTCACTAATTCATCATGCTCTAACATACAAATCCAGCTTTGAGAGACTTTACTAACTTGACAAATAGGAATATTTTTGTCCCAATTCATTGCCATCACCTGTGTAAAAGGAAAGCAACTTAGTAGAAACTGACCTGATAGTATAGCCACAGTTTTCTAATCATTGGTAACTTGCTTTGTAACATTGACCAAATCATAAAATCTCTGGTAAAACAAATACTTAATCAATCAATTAATGTTATATTAGAAGAGGGACCTTCTGTTCCACAATCCCATGATTTATTTTGGCAAAAGGGATTGGCAGCAAAATGTTTTCTTCTTCAGTTTTTGCTTTTCCATTAAATATGTCTCCTGAAGATGCAGAAAGACACAGCACTAGGGGGATTATTTACACAATACTCACAAAGACTTTGTTTTCTTTTCTCTTAAAAGGTTTGTGTGGTAAAAAAATAAAAAGATTCACAAGGCTATTCCCTCAGGCAGTTTTTCCTGGGTTCAAATTATCTGGCCATTAAAGGTGTTATTTTTACTCCTGCCTGTGGGTATTTAAGTGAGAATTTTTGATGACAAAAGGGAGGAAAGAGGGAAGTTCATAACCCTGACTTGCTAAAACACCTACTCTGGAAGTATTTTAAAATCTCTTGGGTAAATTTACTTTAAAGTTTTTAATATCGATTTAGTAGAGCATTTCTCTTGCAAATTATTTTTAGACTTATGATGGCACAACAAGTATTTGACCTTAAGAAGATTGTGTGAAGAGGGCAAACTAGCAATGAAAGCTAAATCTTTAGTCACATTACTGAAAAAAAAATCAAAATTATACCTATGAAACTTTGAAGCTCAATTTTCTAACCCAATTAAAATGAAATGGGATTTTAAATTCAGAATTTCTAAGCAGAAGATATGTTTTCCATGTTGGGATTCTATCAGACTTTTTAAATAATTTTTAAATCATTGCCAATTAGATATTGTTTAAAGAAGTCCAAGCATTTGTTTAATTTTAACAACTGGGAAAATAGCAATTATTCCATTCCTCACATAATGATTTTCTTGGACAGCATCTCCAAGTATAATTAAAGCCTCTAATATTAGAGCAATTTGAGTCAAATATTTAAGTGTTCACTGTGACTTTAGGATAGTCAGGAATTTTTTGTTTGCTAGCTTTGTTGATTTTTTTTTCTTCTTTCTTTCTTAGGACAATTGTTATTTCCATAATAGAGCTCATTTGATCAAACTTCAAGAGAGCAATGTCTATAAAAGGCAATTTCCACAAAATATATTGCTCTTAATAGGTTTATTATGGAGACGTGCTACCATGGTAAATATTTTATGGTAGCATGTTAATATAAATACCTTAAATAAATCATGATTTGCTATATGATAATGTTCTCTAAAAATAATAACAGATAAAAAGATTTTCCACCCACATAATATATATTACAAATATTTTCCTATTTTCTTAATTTGATATAGGGCAGAACTTATTCCACTAGTTAGATAGAAGTGAAAACTATACTAGACAATTAGGAGACTTGCTGAAAATTACTTAGAAATTGAGGGTCACTATCTTTTTCCATGCTTCACTAGTTGGTTATTTTATATGAACTCTATCAATTTCCTAAATAGATTTGAAATGATAAAAATACAATCTAAAGATAAGATATAAGTATGACCTAGGTGAGCAAGTATATAAATTACACACTGTAGTCTTATTAATTCCGTGGGTGTGGACCACAGATATGGCTCAGAATACTTAAGCAGCAATACAAAGATGAGTACATGATCAACTGTAAACAACCTGATTCTCATGAGAAGCAATGGTATTCCTAGAACATGTACCAGAAGGAAATTCCTCCTTTAAAAATGTTGAGTAATCTAAGGAAAGATGCTATTTACAATACTCTTCATGTAATTAAAGGATGGATTTTATGAGGTTGTTTCTGACAATAAAAATAATAGCAAACACTTAAATAGCAAATTCTATGTGCCAAACACTGCCTCAAGATCTTTACATATTTTAATGCATTTAATTCTCACTGTAAATATCTCCATTTAACAAATGAGGGATCTAAGAATCAGAGATGTTAAGTAATTTTCCCATGGTCACACAGGTGTTATAGACTGAAATGGAATAACAAACTCAGGGATGTTCTCACCACCATAATAACTATTTCATAATTTATGAAAGCATAAAAATATAGCAAGGTTACTAAATGGAAGAAACATCATTTGTCAGGAACCAACATAATTAAGCCATCAATTAATTAAACATTTTTATTAGGAACTTACCTTTGTCAGATACTGGAATGACCCTACGGATACAGTGATGAACAAACTTAACCAGTGGCCCATAAGCACATAGAGTGTCTCTGTTAGTTTTTTAGAAAGGGCCTTACAATGAATTGCATAATAGCACTCATGTGGGTGGAAATAGCCAGAAAGGGCTAATAATTTAGTAAGGGGTGTAACATTTGCCACAAATAATACACTCCCCTCTTGGATGCACACTTTTGGTCTGTGCACAAACTATGACATCCTGCCTAATGGCCCTGGATTAGGCCTCGAACTTACCCTCATAGACCACATGGGAGGTCCTGGGTTCAGTTCCCAGTGCTCCTAAAAAGAAGACCAGCAGACACAGAGAGCAGATAGCAAGGGGTGGGGCAGAAATACATAAAATAATATATTTTTTTAAAGGTAGAGGTGCTACCAGGTATGGTTTCCAGTTCACATGATTAGAAAGAATTCAGGGACACGCTACAAATTAAGCAAGCAAGCAGAGAGTTTATTACAAAGTGAAAGAAGTGAAAAGTACACACTTGAGACATGACCGTGGGTGCTCGTAATAGTGAAGAGGTGCCCCCTGTGACACAGGGCCGGGGTTTAAGTAGGGATGAAACGGGAGGGTCTTCTTGTCTTGTGGCTTTAGTTGGTTAGGGCCCATGTGTTCTGTCCTCTCCGATTGGGCAGAATAAGATGTTATCACTTATTTTCTGAGTTTTGTGCACAATAGCTCAGGTTAGGCTGCCCACAGTGCTTTTTGTTGCCCCTGAAATGTTGGGCTCACCGTCCCCCACCCCTTACACATTCCTAGTTTCCTATAGTGACCTGCCTCATCTTACAAACGTTAAGAGGAAAGAGAAACATCAAAACTAAGGATTTCAGAAAAAGAAAGGAATTCAGTGTGGCAATGTGGGAGTAGCGGAGGGAGGGGAAGGAGGAAAGATAAATTATTTGATGTTATTTTAAAGAGAATGAAAATGTATTGATCTATCCTTACATCACTACCCCAAAAATAGTACATTCTACCTTCTAGATTTTAATGTGACAAGGATTTCCATCTGATAATAAAATATTATAATGCCCTAGGCAGGTTAGGGACATATAAGGATAAATACAAATCTGATAAAAGAAAAAAAAATGAAATTTTCCCTGATGCAGGAAGGGGAAGAGACATCCCCTTTCTTCAGAACATTTTCTTATGCAAACTTATAATTGTAAATCTTGTAGGTAAATCTTTTTAAAAGCTAAATAAGGCTCTTGTCAGCTTTGGAGCCCAGGAATGTCTTTTTCATGGACCTGCAAGTCATCTCTTTGAATGTAATCATCAAAGAAGCTTTGGCTGGTGCCTGGCTCCAAATTGCAAACCTACCTCCTGTCACAAAGATATGAGGCTCTTTGTCCTTTGGAGAAAAGCAATTAGCAAACAAAAACGACTACCCAAATATCAGGTGAATTTAAGATGAGCTATGTGTGACAATTGGTGCTATCAAGTCTTCTTACCTGAGAGCTAGTTGTCATTTACCTTAAGAACATGTATGTAATATATTGTATCTACTTGGCTATAAACAAGGGTAAAATTTCATTCTGTCTTTGCAGTGTCTTTAGTTGACTGCCTGCGTTGTTAATCACATCCTGATTTAATCCTTATTCAATAATAAAATTGTTTTCTTTCCCTTCTAACTTCATGGAGAGGTTTTCTGGGTTGGCAGGAGATTGTTTTTCGTTATATTTCCCCAAACAGAGGCACTATGCCAATTTTTTAATTAAAAAACAAAACATAATGAGGTTACTACTCAAAAATGGCAATTAAAAAATTGACACAGTTGAAATAAATAAGTGCTTACCAGAGTTCGACGTGATTGTAGTATCTTAAGAGTTGAGCCCCTCTGTAGGAATTATTAATGCATGTGGAGAACAGATGCCAGAGTATCAGATGCCGTCCCTTTCTCTCTTGGAAGGTTGTATTCCTACAATGGGTAAATTTCACTGGGTGCTGTTATAAGAGATGTTTGAGCTGTTAAGTTTGAGCAGTCTGACACCCTCAGAGGTCAAGAAGCAGTGGCTTATAGAATTGCACAGAAACAGCAGAAAGACTGTTTTTTTCCAATGAACATAAACAATAATAAAGTAGTTATGAAAAATAGGAAACTCAAATTTTAATTCACTGAATTTCATGCCCAGGCAGTAATTTTCCTCTATTGTTTGGTAGATTTCAGTCCTGAAGGAGAGTGTGTTTTCTAATTTTTATGTCTGTTTCCACTTTAATCTCTGCCTATTAATTTTAAAGATGTACTTGAAATAAAATAGAAAAAAAAAAAGAAATAAGAACACCTAAACTGATGAGTTTATGATTAGTATGCCCAAAACATTTTCAGTGGAAATGAGTAATTAAGTTACACTAAGTATTTAGGAGAGAAGGCACCTGGTTTGGCAAAAACAGACCTAATTTTGATTCCATGTTTCAAGTCTTAATTAGCTGTGTAGTCCCTGGAAAGTTACTGAAACTTGCTCAAACTCAGTTTAACATTTGTAAATGGGCAATGATGCTCATGTCATAGAACTGTACTGAGGATTCCATATAAAAACATCAAAATTGTCCAAAACAGTGCATGTCCTAAGGCGGACATTTAAGAGATGGTGGATATCACTAAATATTTCAAAATGTCCCCTATTTTAGGATGTTCTGTGGCATAGTACCTTAATGGTTTACGAGGTAGAATTGTTTGGTACATATGACAAAATCTTGAGGTAGCTTTTTACAAAAATAAAGGGAGTGTAAATTTATCCTTTAATCGTGCTAAGTGCTGATTCATTGACATTAAGTATCTTCCAACTATTTCCTCAAATTAGACAATTTTCTCCTTATCTAAGGTACTTCCTTGGCACAAACTCATTCTTGCTTACAATGTTGAGTATATATAACAAAACCAAGAAATCATTCATACCTGTAAATCCGGGTGCATTCCTCTCTCCTTGAGTTACCCCCTAACTTAACTTTTCTAACCTACCAACAGGGTATTTGCAAGTCCAAGAAAAGGCACGGTACCAGGTTCCTGGGAGGACTTTGTGGGCATTGATTCCATACAGATTCCATTCCAGATTAAATGGAGTCTACTCTCAAATTTGGCACTCCAGAAATTCTTTTCGTTGCACAATCAATGTGTCCAATTATATCCTGGCAAAAAGGGCTTGGCAAGAACAAGATACCGTTTTTTAGGATGTTTCATAACAGATTGCAAAACTCCAGTCTACTGTTAGATATAGATAAAAAATAAAGAGGGAAAGCTTCTTTATAGACTTTTCAGAATAAAAAGTTCAAAAATACAACCATATTGTTTTCTCAGAAGCACACATCTTTCTCATCAGTTTACTCAGTCCCACATAATTAGTACTTGTTTTATAGGATCAGACAGCCTATTACTTAGAGTGACAATAGCATATTAAAATGTAGCCAAAGTAATACGATTGTAAAGATTTTAAACTTCAAGGCTGGAGGAATTTCTGTCTTTTTTGTTTGTTTGTTTCTTTTTGTTATGTTGTAAAGAATTAAGAGTAAGACAAAGTTAACAGAGAGGCACAGAAATTATTCTGGTAAGAAAAGAAACTTCTCTTACCTGAGATTAAACTATCTCTCTTTAGTGCAAACCGAACACTCCAAGAACAACAGGTCAATTTGACAAAGAGTAAAACAAAATCTAGACTTGCAGTATGTAACAATTGGTGGTAAAGAATTCATAAGATTGTATTTTCCTTTTCAATAAACCCATCCAAACAGAGCCAACTTTGTCAAAATTTTAACACAGTTCATTGCTTCTTTTTAGTCATTATTTGCAATTATTTAAATCAAAAGACATGAAGTTTACTTTCCATCAAACCTTCTACCACTTACTGTATATTTATCATTTAATATCTTCTTTTTACCTTCTAGTACAACCACTTTTTTTTCTTTTTAAAGAAACTTAGATTACATAAATGTTACATAAAAAATTTAGGGGATTTCCATATGCCCCACTCCCTACCCCTCCCACACTTTCCCATTAACAACATCCTTCATTAGTGTGGCACATTTGTTACAATTGATGAACCCATATAGGAGCATTGCCACTAAATATGGATTAGAGTTTACATTAGAGTTTAAACTACCTCCCACACATTTTGCAAGTTATGACAAGATATATAATGACATGTGTCTGTCATTGCAACATCATTCAGGACAATTCCAATATCCTGAAAATGTCCGCATATTACACCTATTTTCCCCCTCTTCCTCCCCTCAGAATCTCTGGTGGCCACCGCCTCCACATCAATGATAAAAGTTCTTTCGTTGCTAGAATCACAATAAGTCTATAGTAAAATAACAGTAAGTCTCCTCTAGGCCATCGTTCATTCTCCACAACCACCTATCTTTACTTTACGAGATCACGGCCTCTTTCTTTCCATAATCAGAAACTACATACCTGATTAAAAATAAACACACATTCACACACAGACCAGCACACGTTTAATATACATTTGTACTTATTTAATAAGTTCTATTATAATTTCAATCATCCATAATAATTAAAATTTTAAACAAAATAATTAACTGCTATCCTTCAGGCATAGAGAAACTAGGATATAGGTAATGATACTTGTCACACATAAACATCTTAATAAACCAACATAGCTCACAAATACATATCATATAGCCCCTACAGTCACACACAGGTATTTATATTTCTTAAAGTGTCAAAATATATAAATAAAATGTGATATATACATACAATGGAACAGTATTCAGCTGTAAAGAGGAATAAAGTCCTGATACATGAGACAAAATGGTTGAACTTTGAGTACATCGTGTTGAGTGAAATAAGCTAGACACAAAAGGGCAAATATTGTATGATCTCATTGATTTGAAATAATTATACGCAAACTCATATTAGAGTCAGAATCTAGAATACAGGTTACCAAGGGTGGGGTAGGGATAGGGAGTGGGATGTTAAGGCTTAAAATGGATCATGTTCCTATTTGTAATGATGGAAATGTTTTGTTAATGGATGGTGGTGATGGCCGCACAACATTGTGAATGTAATTATCAGCACTGATATATATATATATATCTAAATGTGAAAAAAAGGGGAAATGTTTGACTGTACATGGGGTGACAGAGTAAAATTTTTAAAAAGCCATGAGCTACACTACACAGTGAATGCTAAGTTACACCATAGACAACTATAATAGTACAACTATAAAATGTGCTCTCATCAATTGTAAAAAATGTTCCACACCAATGCAAGGTGTTAATAATAGGGCAGTTTATGGGAATCCTGTGTTTTATGCATGCTTGTTCTGTAAACCCACAACTTCTTTAATAAGGAAAAAAGATTTAATATATATATTTTATTCATTTTTAATTACTACATGACAAATTACCACAAACTCTGAAGTTTAAAATAACACAAATTTGTCATCTCCTAGTTTCCATGGATCATGAGTCCAGGCATGGGTTAGCATAGTTCTCTGCTCAGGGTCTTACCTTACTTGTAAAAAATGTGAACAAGAAAATAAAAGCTTTTCATGGAATTCCACCAAGTTTTTGGAGGTTTGTTACCCAGTTATAGCTAACTGCTACACTTGATATCAAAAACTTGTCAAAATTTAATTTAATTTTTTGAAAAGATCAATTTACATTTTCATAATCTTATTATTTGGACATGTTAGATCAATCAATAAATAAAATAAATTTAGGAATTTAAGAATTTTAGATTTACTAGAATCTCCATATTAAAAAAACACTCAACCAAGTCTAAAAATTTTAAAATATATATTTGTACTATAATGAACACAAAATTTTCAAAATTAGTGTCTGAGCTAGCAGCTTCTTTGGGAATGCATTTTTTCAGAATAGGCTGGCATGTTTACAGTATTAGAAATTTGGCTTTTTCCTTCTTACCAAATATCCAAATTATCTATTATATTTATATAAGCATTTATTTTCTATTGGTCAGTCAAAATAGGAGTTTCTTTTAGATTAAGTGACTTTATAATCTACACTAGGAAAATATTTCACAATAATACTAACACAAATATACAACACAAATATGCAACTGCCCAAGATCAAAAAGAGTTTTCTACTTCAGTTTTACTACTTTATTCCTGTACGAAATGAAGAAATGGAAACAACTCCTAGGAAATTTAACAAACAGAAATAAGCCCTTTCCATTTGCAGACCTCTAAGAAGGAATCACCTCTTACCCCAATTAAAACACACACTCACATTTCATGCCTTCTTTAGAAAGAAGACATTCAGAAACCTGTGGGTTGCCACTTTTTCTCCCATTCACTTTGAATTGTCAGTATTTCAAATCGATGAAATTCCTTAAATAAAGGGAACACTAGGAGACATCTAAAAATTCTTTATTTTAGTTCACCTTTTGAAGCATTCACAGACTTTCACACTGAAACAGTGGTACTACATCCGTAAGTTCTGACTCAAGGCAAAACTGCCACTGTGAACTCCAAGTCCAAAGCAGACTACATTTTCAGAATTCTACATTGAAAGATAATAAACAGAATAATAAGACCTGTTAAAATGGCTTTTTGGTCACTATTGATAGATTTTTCAGTTTCTAAATTTGAAAGAACAAGATGTCTTAGGCCATCATATTTTAATATAGTGGAGCTCTGAAAATAAGGCAATCCTGCCACAACTCAGCAAGAACTCACTGACCAGAAAGGTCAGGGATTTCAAATAGGCACTTCTGAAATTCTTTGATTGAAGGACCATTTTCCAATCCAGTGGAACTTTGTGAGAGTGACATTCAGTTCAACTTCCAGATCTGCCAATTACAATTCACAAAATGTTAAAAACATTATGCTCAAATAGAAAGCTTGTGTCAAAATTTCATTTAACTGGTTAATAACATACCCAGCGGGATGTAGAGCTAATTCACAAGAGGACTTCAGAACTGACATTTTATATAGTTAATGAAGAAAAGGAACAATGAAGTAAGATCAATAAGTTGCGAACTAAACCAGTTTTGATAACCTTTAGGGATATCTTCACGCTACTGGATGGGAAAAAAAATCACACTTTATCAGTTGTATAGAATTATAAAATGCTCCAGCCCCAAATAATTGCAACATTTCATTCCTCCAAAAGGTGAGATGAAGCTCAGGCAACCTTCTTAGAAAATCCACTAGCATGGTCTTTAAAGATTATGTAGTCAATTTTTACCCTATTTTCAATCTGTGGATAATTTTTATTGACATATGCAAGTAGATATTTATCTTTTACTGTAACAAAATAGTCATGTATACAAATACACAGAGAAAAACATACATATAAGTATATATGCATGTATACATTCATACATATATGATAATATATGTATTTAAATTAAATTTAAAACCCATTAATTCTAAACCAAGGTTAGAGATTAGGAGGTGACAAAATGACTCTTTTGAAAAGGCTTTATGCAAATTACTGATTCCAACTCTCTTCTCTGCCAGGGAAATCATTTTTCAAAATTTTGTGTTTATAATTTTGTGGTTAACATTTTAATATAAATTTATATGTCTAATCACATATTGTTTGGTATATTTTGCTGTTTATATTTAACAGTATCATGTCTATTTTCTTCTGTGACTGAAAATGAAATTTATCCATTTTAATATTTGTGACTGTATTTCCTTAATATTTATTATATGATATGTTGTGGTTTATCCATTTTCTTATTAATGGAAACAAATTTTTCCAGCATTTCCCTATTATAAACAGAATTACTTGGGCATACTCTTAGATGTTATCTGGTGCACATCTCTGGAGTACATATCTACGAGTACATGGCCATAATCTATGTCATCAGCTTTACAAGATAGTGTCAAAATGTCTGTACGTAGTATTTATTCTCACTGAGAGCATGTAAGAGTTGCTTTTATTTATACTACATCCTCACCAAATATATTCAGGGTTTATAACATGTAGAAGAAAATATATGAAAATGTCAATGGGCTTCAGCCAAAGACCACCAGGGAAATACCTACGGTTAGTCAAGTTGGGTCTATTCATCGTTGCAATTAGGGAAACACATAGCATAGGATTTTCAGTAGACAGTGTTAGAAAGAACCATTTATAGCATTTAGGTATTTGATTGGGTAATTTCAGTGGGGGAGTGGTCTAAGGAGGTAGGGCTTTACTCTGGATTGTGCACTGGCAGATAGTGCAGGCAATTATAAGATTGGGTAAATCTTGTTTAGAGGAAGACAGACAAGAATGAAGATAAAGCTATAATTAGTAAAGAAGTAGCAGCCTTTCCTTTAGTGAGAGAGTGAGATGTTTGGTAATTTGTGGATTGCCTAGTGACCTTGTTTTCTCTCATTTTATCAAGATCTCAGAATGGCCTAATTTGAGGTAAGTGTTCTGTGACATTGTTTTGGTCAACAGGATAACAATATGATTTACCTGTAAATTTTAGGGCAGTTTGTAAAAACATTTAGGCTTAGCTGCGAGCATCAGATTAGTTTTCAACACCAGGGCAAGGACTGCTTTTGTTTTCTTTTTCAACAAAAATATTACAAACTACTTGGAGGGGAAAATGGAGATATACAGCTGTAAGTTTCATATACTAACCAAAAAGTTGTATAATATTATTTGAAGATAGAGTGTGTACAAGCAGTTTGGGACCCAATTTGGAGTGTCTTAACAAATATAAACATACAACTACCATATGATGCAGACATTCCATTCCTGTGTATTTACTAAAGAGAAATGAAAGTCTATATTAACACAAATATTTCTGTGCAAGCTATCATAGCTCCCTTATTTGTGGTAGCCCCAAATTCTAAACAATATATTCATCAAGTTGTGAATTGATAAATGAATTGTAGCACACACATGCAATGGAGTCTTACCTAGCAATAAAAAGTCATGAACTATTGATACATAGAACAATATGGATCAATCTCAAAATTGTTATGCTGAGTAAAAGAAGGCCAGAGCAAAAA
>PVKH010036763.1:0-11546 GCA_004027955.1 Chaetophractus vellerosus | reverse complement strand
ATAGCCCAGTGGATAGGGCGCCGGCATACCACATGGGAGGCCCTGGGTTCGATTCCCGGGGACCTCTCCTAGCGGGCAGACCGCCTTGAGAATGGCAAGCCGCCATGGGCGCGCCAGAGCCGCCGTGGGCAGGGCAAAAAGCTGCCACGGACAGGGCAAAAGCCGCCACGGGCAGGGCAGGTCGCCCGCGAATGGAGCGCAGCCAGCCACTCGCGAACTGAAGCAAGAGCCCGCCGTGAATGGAAGCAGAAGCCGCCCACAAGTGAGGAAAGCCGCGCCTATGCAGTGACCAGTCTCGGCGCGTCGCCGCAGCGGGGGGGAGGGGAGATATGTAATAAAATAAATAAATCTTTAAAAAAAAAAAAAGAAAACTCTATATCTCAACTGAAATTAGAAAATCAGTATCAATTGCCATAATTAAAAGGGAACCATAAATATGGGTACAATGAAATGAAAGAAATGTTATTAAATTTTAATGAAATACTGTTGTTGTAATAGATAGTTTCCCTTTGCTTAAAAAGAAGCTTAGCAAATGGGAGATGTTATAGACATATTATCATAAAGCTGAGATTCCCCCAATTATGAAGTTTTAACTTCTTTACTTGCATAGTATATACATTCTGGTGGGAGGTAAAAAATGGGGGTGGGGTGTGGAGGACAGAAAACAGATTTGTGCTGAGAAGAGCAGCACAAAAAAACAAAATACCACAATGTCCAATTTAGTGACTTGCTGAGTATGAAGGAGTCATGGGTGGGGATTAGTAAAGCCCTGAGTGGCAACTCAGAGAGGGGGAAGGGAGGATTTGCTACAGGCTTCTGAAAATTTGCTTACCCAAATAGAAAATGTTTGCTGACTTCATATGTATTGAGCAAGGCTGTAACTGGAGGTTTTATTAAGTAATTGGAACGAGAAATCTGATAGTTCCCTGGGATCTGGGCCTTGTAAAAGCGAAAGCCTGAGCCTTCTGGAGAGAGTGAAGAATGGAGGGAAGACTCAGTAGCTATATTCAACTTTGTCTTCAGATTCCCTCAGGGAGGGCTCATAGCCATTTGCCTAAGTAGGCTAGCTGGGTGTTCCTGGAAGACCAACAAGTCCAAAGCTATTTTCCTATCTCCCACATTAGTCAGGTTCTGCCATTCATTTGAGTGGAAGGCCGTTTTGGTCTTAGACATCTCTTTGAAATAAAGTTCTGTTTAACATGGTAGACCGAACACACACATTTGTCTGAACTCCTTCCCCAACCCTGATATAATAGAGTAAATTAATAAAAAGGGGACAAAGAAAACAGAAAAGAAGGCACACTCTCTCTTGTGTCCTCACCCCTTCCTCCTGCCTGGAATGGGGGATGTGGTGCTGCAGGTGGAGAAGCCATCCTGGGACCATAGGGCAGAAAGCCCTCAGTAAAGATGGCATAAGAAAGAGACACTGATGACATGCTGGGGCATCGCTCCAGCCCTGGACTGCCTAGCTCCATGCTTCTTATTACATGAGGAAAATAAAGAATCTACATGGGTTTAAGCCACTGTTATTTGGGTTTCCTGTTATATGCAGGGGAACACATTCCTAACCAGTCGAAACAGTGTACCTAAAGCATGAGATATGTCTCACTACATTATCACTGGATCATGGTGGGGTATGAGACATTGTAGGTAGCACTGTACCTGGACTTAGTCTTAAATAACATTGACTCATATAATGAGAAAGCTATTTCTTTCTGATTTTCTTTCAATCTCTGTGATTATATCAAATGTGTTTCCTGTCCTCCACATCCTACCCTTACTACCCCCACCAGAATGTATATACTGTGAAAGTAAAGAAGTTAAAACTTCAGAGTTCCTCATCTGCATGGGTCTACAGACACAACTGTGTATAGTTAAAGTTATTGCTAGTCATCTCAACATGCGATGACTTCTAGGAAAACTCCTACCACCCACTGTGTTAACTGGCCCAGGGACATGAAAGTACAAGGCCACTATGGCCAATGGCAGGACAAGTATGTGGAAGGTGAAGCTAAAACAAAGTTTGAAAGGTATGGAGCCAGAAGCTAGTTTGTGGAAAATTCTTCCAAATTATATAGTTCATATATAAAGGAAACTTGTCAGAGCTTTGTAGCTCCAGTATAATCAGGGGGAATTTGTAACATGAACAGAACAAATTGTACTTGTAACTTAGTAAGCACCTTAAAATAGGCATAAAGTTTCTATAGAAGAGCACATAGCCCTGTTGAGTTTAATATTAACTAGACCATTTCTTTCTTTCTTTGTAAAGAAAATGTCTCTAGTCTTATAACCATGAAACTTAGAGGCACCAGCACATTACCTATCTTAAATGTTAACCAGAGCAGAAAACTAGAAAAACTCCCCAACCATTCAAAGAAATGTTGAGTCTATGATTAATTTTCTTTGTTTCAAATCATATCTGTGATTATGCTCTTTGTTTCAAACCTGCATAAAAGCTGTGGAAAAACCTCTTGATGGGGAGGCACATTTGGGATTGATTAGATCTCCTGTGCTCCATCAGCCAATAAAACTTCTGTTCTTCCCAGTCCAAGTTTGGTGTGTTTGTCTATCCTGCCATGCCGGGTGCACAAACCCAGACGATGACCACCAGGCCACTCTTCAGGTTATCCCAAATTTAACCACAATCCTCATTTTAAATGATATTGCCAAAACTATCAATAAACAAATTTCAGTCAACCATGCTAGAGGAAAGACTGGATAATTCTATTTTCTCTATAGAAAATGAAATTATAAAATTGTTTTCTTTAAAAAGATGGTAAAAGAATATGCAGTCCATGGAGTTGAACTATGAAGTGTAGGTTGGTGGGAGATGGAATGTGGGCTGAGAAGGGGGAGAAGATACCGGATGTATGTAGAATGTTTAATAAGGTCAAATGTAAATATGTGTAATGGTTGGACATGATGGTAACACATTACAATGAATGTAATAAACACTGTTGATCTATGGATATGATTGTGGCTGAAAGGAGTAGTCTAGGAAGATTAATGATAGTTGGAGGACAGCTGGAGGATAATATTGGGAATGTATAAGGATGATTTTGGAAGTAGATGTAGACTGTGGTTAATAATATAAATAAAGGAATGTTCTATTACAAGGTGTTAAGAATGTTGTGATACATGGGAAAAATATAACTAATGTAATTTATGGACTGTAGGCAACAACAACAACATTGTAATATTTTTGTAGAGAAAGCAAAGTTGGTACTATATTAATTCTAAAGGTTAAAAAAAAAGAATACAGGGTGGGGAGTGGACGTAGACGTAGCTCAGGTGGTTGAGGGATTAAACATTTTTTTCTCTTCTTCATTTTTATTTTCATCAACAAGACCTTGACTATGTCATTTAACTAATCTATGTTCATCCATGTATCTTTCTGAACACTAGAGGAACAACTGAGTTAGCATAACTTGTTGTTTCCATAACTTGTTGAGCTGCCTTTTTCTTTTATTTTATGTTTGTGAATTTGAAGGAAAATTGTTAATAATAATAAAAAAGAATATGCAGCTAAAGAATAAGGGGAGGAGGAGTATTATGGACGTTTATTCAGCAGTTTATTAATAAAAATGTATTGTTTTTAAAGTGGTATTTCCTAAGTATTCAAGTTAATTATCATCTTGAACGCACATCTTCTTTTGTCTTGAAAGCTTCAATTCACTTTAATGTTTGGTATTTTAAAATATGAATGATTTAGAACAGGAAAATTAAGATTTACCAAGTAAAGGTAATAATAAGTAAGATTTATTGATCATTCTCTAATTCTTTTCATTCCTTTTTTCTGGTTAATGTGGGATTTCTTACTTGGAATTTGGCAAAAGTGCCTATATCTAATCATTTGCAAGCCTTTTACCAAAACCATTGGTAAAATACTATTTTTGGCAATTTACGGCAACATCTGTCTATATTTAACAGTAGCAGTCGCCCTTAAAGGTAAAGAATATAGTCATATTAAACTTGGCATAACTATTTGATTTATTTCAACTATTAGGGATTATTAGGAAAATAGGAAAAAGTCTAGAAAATAACAAGTGTGAACACTAAATGTTTTCTTAGCTGAGAAGTTCTCTAGCACAATGTCTATGTAAAAAGTTGATGAAAATTGAATCCTTTGTGTATTACTGCCATCTGCTGCTGCCTTGCTACAGAAGGGAATTATTTCGCAGATTTTAGGAAGACGACAAAAAATACAATAAATAAATAATTAATATTTCTATTGCTGATTACTTGACACAAATGTTTTCATTTTTTTTTCTGTGATCCATGAGTGTCTTAAGATATTTGTGAAGGACAAGAGGAGGCTTCCATTTGGTAATTTGTCTCTATTTCCCATCATGCAACTATATTCATTTTGAATATTAGTTTGTGTTAAACTATTTTTAAAAATCAAGGGAAAAATAATCCAGAAATTGACTGCCTTTTGTAGCATTATATTGTATAGTTCATATAGTTTTAAACTTTTAAAGAAATGCTCAAAATGAATCATCCTAAGTAATTTAGAATACCTGCTTAAGGGCTTTATATAGTGAAAGTGAAAGCACTTTCTTTGGCTGGTCCGATGGTAGTGGGTTATCAGAACTTATTAACATTAGTGTCACTAAAGTTGGTATACAGCCCCCCACTGCTAAACTTGACTGGCTTTTTACCATTTCATTTTGTATTTAATATATAAAAAAGATGGCTTTACAAAATTGTGACTTTGGGGGGAAAGCAGCAATCTTAAATGAATCAACTAAGAACAGTATCATTCCTTTTCTAACTTTAATAACAACTGAATAACCTTTGTGCCACACAGATTTAATTCTTTCATTTGGACTCCGCCTAAACCCCCGACAGTTTTCTCTGGCTGTGGTGCTGGAGCCCACCTACCTCTGTGTTGGCTCTCTGTGGACCTGGACCCAGCTCAGCTTCATGGTGGCGGCCGGAAAAGGGAAGGTTGATCAGGTGCCTGTAAGTGCTGGCCTTGGTTTATCTGCTCATAAGGGAGGATCAGTCTTCAAGGAATCAGGTACGATTTTGCCTGATTGTCTCTTCTGAGGATCAAGGCTCTCCTTGAGGTCACAGTTTTCCCTTGTTCTGCAGGTATCTCTCAGTATCTCAGGTCTAGCCTCTTTTTTTAGGGAAATTCAGGGATGAGAGCTGTGGTGCCATGTAAAAGGGGAAACTGCTCAAGTCTTTCCTTGACCCAGTTCTACTACATTTGCTTTAGTTTAAAATAGTAATGATAATCATCATCATCATCAAACCAGCACAAATCTTTCTTTCCTAGAGAATGAGACTGGCCATGAGAACTAAGCAAAGAAAACAATAACGGTGATATCACTCTCAAAGCTCCTGATTAGGAAGGAAAAAACATGGTTTTTTCTTTGCCTTCTTTTTCTCTGCAGTGCAGAAAAAGGGCAGTGGTTGGTGTCTGAGTCACTGCAATTGAAATAGCCCACCTCCCCAGAAACACCACTGAAGATGACCTCTTGTTCAAATGTCATCATGATTTCCACTGATAAGACATGGTTACAGGAAATGAAGAATTAAAGAATATTATCTGGATAATTTAGGCAGGCTTCCTACTGCTCTTATATTTGAATATCATTTCCTCAGTTGTCTGGTCTGTGGCCTGTGCACCCTTGTGCGAGCATACAATGAGTGTTCCAGAGATTGGGACATGCCAAGTGTGTCCAGAGGCAATTGCAGGGAAATGTGGTTGTGGCAGCTGGGCTAAGTCTCCTCTGAGTTATCCCTTGAGGACTAATAATTGTGTTGATCTGATATGAAATGTCTTGTTCTCCAGGGGCCAGAATGGAAATTGATCCCTTGGAGAGACTCATCTTCCAGGGCCCATATCTCTGATCTGCCCGCCTCTAATCATTGAGCACCCTGGCCCCTGCCTCTTGTCAAAAAACACTAGCTCCCTCAAGACAGAGTCCCTTGTGCTACCTTTATTCTACTGCTTGTTGCCTCGTGTTCACATTATCGACTTACTTTTTAGTCTCCCCATCTGGAGAACGAGTATTTCCCAAGTTCTTTTCATTCATGCATTCCCCGTGTCTAGTACCCAAACTCCCACATCATAGATAATAAATGTTTGTGGAATGAATGAACAAATCTAATGAATAAACATTTGATAAGATTCACTGACTGGAGCTTACACGTTTTTTGGGGCCTTGGTCCCGCAGTTGGTTTATTCCTAATGAATAGGCTAAGCCAGGGGGCCCTTCTGGGAGCTGGAGCAGTTGGTGGAAGGTGCCAGTGAATACTGGGATTAAGGGTATGGAGGAGGATAAAAGGACAGAATGAACAACCAACATTGCTGATGACGTTTTGTAAAATGCACTTGCGTTCTGCTCTAGTTCATGGCCACAGGGATCAGAAGCACCTTCCTGAATAATTCTCAACTTGTGGAAGTGAAAGGCAGGCCCTGACACTGTTTCCTGTCAGCCCAGGGCCAAGGTCAGAGGCAGTTTCCAGAAGACAGGAAGGTCCCTGTTCTCCTTCTTGCATGTTATGCCTTTCCACAGAAGGGTTAGTTCAAAAGGCCTGTTCCCCAGCTCTCATATTTACTCCTGATATTTGCTGTACTTTTACTCCAGAATAAAAACTGCTCAAAAATAGAAAGTGTTTGTGTGTGTCTTAATTTTCTGTTCCACGGAGCTCTCCAACAAGCTTTTCAATTACGCCCTCATCAGCATGGTTTCAGAATTTTTTCTTTCCTTCTTTGCTTCCTTTTCTACAGGATGGAATTTTAGCTTCCCAATGCACTACAAGGGTTAACAACAGGTTGCACTGGAAAGGGGAAAAAGCGGGTAAAGAAAGCTGGATTCTTTGGTGGTCACATTCTGCCTTGGTGGCGGTGTCTCCTTGTGCTTTGGTGAGGGATGCTTCCCAAGAAAGCCTGGGTTCTGAGTATCACTGCCTCGCCGGCACTGTTCCAGTCCTCTCCCAGCCCTGGCCCCAGGAGTGGGGGGCATCCCCTCGGCCCAGCCATGGCTATCACTATTCCTCGTTACTAAGATCCTGAGACAGCAGCTTAAAGAACATTTGATTTTTTGAGGAAACGCAAACCCCAAATGGGGAGGCATCCTGGGGAAGGAAAGGGAGGGGCGGCTTCACCACCCTCCATCCAAAGAGAGTATCTGGAAAGAGGCATTTTGCCATTTTGGAAGGGGACAGGGAGGAGAAGAGGGATTTCTTTAAAAGCATATGCTTTGGGGAGCAGATGTAGTTCAGTGGTTGAGCACCTGTTTCCCATGTATGAGGTCCTGGGTTCAGCCCTCAGTACCTCCTAAAAAAAAAAAAGTATGTGCTTTGACTAACATTAAGGAGAAAAAGCAGAGAAGTGGAGGAATAAAGGGAAAGAGAAAAAGATAGAAGAAGCAAGGTGATGATAAGAAAAAGGCACAGAAGGAAGAGGAGGGCAGGGGCTGGATAAAGAGCATTTTTTGTGACTAATTTTGTAAGCAGTTGGCCAAACTGGCTTCTGCGCAATTGAGCATCATAGAAAAGGGGTGGATGTGATTGTGGGTCGATTGCAGAGTTCACGTTCACAGACAGCCTCATTGGCTAAGTGCCTGTTGCCCTGACGACCCTATTACTGGCTCTAAATCTGGTCAGGACAAGAGTGGGGCCTTCCCCAACTGATTGTTGGGGAAACTAGGAAGACACGGAGTGGGAGTACCTGTGTGTGCGGATGATTTAGGCGTTGCCTTCAGTCTTGATCAGACCCTTCCTGAGCAACCAGGACCTGGCTGTGATGGTGAAGGACATTCATTCTATTCTGTTGCTTTCCCTCCTTCTTTTCTCAGGTCTCTTTAATTTTTCTTCCACTGCTTTCCTCTCCCCTTCTTTAATTTCCTTTGCCCTTCTTTCTTACAGTTTCCCCTTCCCACTTTCTCTTTCTGCAAAGCCATTCTTTAGGATAATATCTTATTTTTTCTTTTTTTGGTCAGAAAAGGCAATCAATTAAATATCTAGGATAAAAGACAAAAAGGCAAAATGCGTAGGCTGGTGTGGTGGCTCAGAACTATGTACCCCAGAAAAACTTGTTCTTAAACAGAATCCGTTCCTGTGGGTATGAACTCTTGTGATTAGGACCTTTTGATGAGGTTACTTCAGTTAGGATGTGGCCCAGATGAATCGGGAAGGTCACAAAGAGAAAGCCATAGGAAGAAGGAAGAAGCCACAAGTCAAGGGAACCCAGAAGAGCTAGGAGAGGCCGCTATGTGCATTGCCGTGTGATAGAAAGATCAAGGACCACAGACTACCCAGTAGCCAGCCCCAGAATACCAGTCTTCTGGAAGAAAACATCGCCTTGCTGATGCCTTAATTTGAACTTCTCCTAACCTCAAAACGATGAGCCAATAAATTCCCATTGTTTAAGCTAAGCCATTGTACAGTATTTGCTTTGGCAATCTAGAAACTGAAACAGCAAACTTTTTGGTTTAACTTAATTTGTGCTTACAATTTTAATATTGTTATAGTTATTTTATATAAACTTCTAAGACAAATAAAGGTAAATGAAAATGATAAATATTATAAATACATATATTTATATATTTCATTTCATATCCTCATATACTTTGTTAAGATGCATCCCCTCTCTACAGACCATAGTTAGTGGTAATAGTCTGATGATGTTCTCTCATAATCTGTAACAAATGTGCCACAACAATGTAATGTGTTGGTGGAGTGGGGTGCTGTATGGGAATTCTGCACATTGTGCATGATTGTTTTGTAAATTCACAACTTCTATAATAAAAAATATATTAAAAATACATCTCCCCTCTCTTTTTTAATATAATAGTTATTTAGGTGGCAATATCTGTCCCTGGAGAATAGTCTGGAAGGAGTTATTATACTCTCTCTGACCTTTGGTAGTGTTTTGCTACTTAGGTAATTGATCCACAGCAAGTTGGAGAGTTTATTTCATGCCAAAGTTGGGGTGCAAGGGCATAGCTGATGGGAGGGGTCAGGATGACATCATGGATATGCTTTGGACAAATTCTGTGTAGCACTCAGGGAAGCTCAAACGGACTAAGTGCCAGTTTTTGTAGTCAGACCTACTTGGTTTGAATCCTAGTCCCACCAGGATTCAGCCATGTGGCTGTTTGCTCAGCCATGTGGCTGTATGGAATTGTTCACCACTCCATAGCCTTCCGAAGCAGGCTAGATAGGGAATTAGTAGATGGATCTGGAACCTGGCAAAAAGTCCACATGGACATTGATACTCCCAAGATGGCTGCTGGAAGATCCTTGCAAGATTCTGTCATGTGGAATGAGATTTCCTCCGAAAGCCAGGAGAAGCCCTGGATATTCTCCAGGGGCCTTATCATTGGGACTTCCCGGGGGACTGATTGGTGGGGTAATCAATCAAAACAGCAAACAGCTGGGACTTCTCCAATGCCATTAGCAAAGGGGCAGAATAATTAATAGTTTAAAAAGCAGACACAAAGGCCGAATCTCTTTCTCCTGCCTTTTGACTTGTTCTTGCCTTCTGAGCCCTGCTCTTGCCATGTCCCCCTTCCACATGGATGAACACGCAAGAAAGACCTGGACATTTATAATCTATAATGGGAAATTGTAGTCTGTAAATAGGTCCTCTTTATCACTCTTCAGCCCCCTTCCTCTCTACCTGGGACCTATGATCTATTATTTTCTCCCATTTCTCTTCTCACCATTCCTTAATAAATTGCTGGCTTAACTAACCCGGCATGCTCTTGAAATTCATTTCCTGCAGTTTAGTCAAGGACCTAAACAAAATCTGGTTACACTCCTACTTGCAGTCTGACTTATCAGTGAAATAATCACTATAAAAGTTAGATTGTGGTCACTTTACTATTAGAGAGGGATTGAAACAGAGAAAGTAGGTACCATGGGGTTAATTTTTAAGTGGCTAAAAATTGTAGGGACAGATACCAATGGATAGGCTCACTCAGAGCTAAAAATTACATTTTCCAGAAGCCTTTGCCCTTAGGGGGTCTGGATGTGATTTAGGTTCTGCCTCTTAGATGCATTAACTCAATACAAGATTGGGGTTTCTAACCCAATTAGGGCCGGGAGAGGCAGAGCCCGGGGCTTACATTGTGCTGGTGAAGACTATAGCACAGCACGGATCATGGAAGCAGCTGCTTCCCGACAGCGGCGAGGATCAGGAGCCAGCCGAGTTCCCGTGACTTCCTGATCATGGGTAGGAGCAGGAGCCCCATTGGTGGCCCAGGTTGATGCTGGGTTTGGGAGACACAAATCCCTTCTGCTTTCCATTAGCTAGAGTAGGTTCCATGACCAACAGAGACTCCTTTGAGAATCTGATGAAAGCTATGGATCTCCTTCCCAGTAAAATACACGTGTATAAATAGAGGGAAAAACAACATTTTTCATAAACTGTGAGTTTTGGACATTTTGAAGCCCACCCAAAGCCTCAGATTAGTAATCCCTGGTCTCCAGGCTAGGAGGTTGCTAGAATCGTACCACACAAAGATGTTTATTTTGTAACTAAAGTCAGTGTGTATGTTGGAGCAGGGACAGGTGAAGGAACTTATTTTCAAAATATAAAATTTCACTCTGGGCTAACCTGTCTATAGACAGGGTGACCAAAATTAGAGAATTCCTTGTCCATGAGATGGCACGGGACTCGACATTGGAGGAGCCCAGCCCCGTTTTCCATGAGCAGGTGGTGTTTGCCTTCTCACATTTATTATGGCCCTGCTGTGCACATAGGCTCGAGAGAGTTTGCAGTCCCAGAGGACCACGCCTTAAGAGAGATGCAGAAAAGAGAAGTGGCACAAATAGAGGTGAAAATAGAACCCAGGTAAGCACAGACATTTTACAACAAATTACCTAAAGCTTCTGGGACTCTGTACACGCTGCATTTACTTATAATATCAGCTTTCCCATGCTCCACCAGCATAGTTCTTGCATTGTACAGAGAAGTTTATTTTGTAACTAAAGTCAATGTTTGTATTGGAGTAGGGATAGGTTAAGGGACTTATTTTCAAAATATAAAATACTTTTTTGGGCGACCAAAATTAGAGAAACTTTCATTGTCATTCTGCCCCCATGGATGTATACAAGGGTAAGAGTATGTTCTTAAATAACTAAACATTTGAAAGGGGTTGTATTCTTTTGTAGTTGTGGAAGATGCTGATAAAAGCACGGTTAACAGAGGGGTCTGGCAAGTTTCTTCCCACAGCATTTTCTCTCTTACGGCAAGCTTTTAGTTTTGTTTAAGAAAATTTTATGTGCCTCCTTTAAGTCCAGGCTCCAGCTCATTATGCAGGAGAAGGTTCCAGCTCATGAAAAAGAGGAAAGTATGTGCTGGGGCACAAGCAGACTCTGAAGATATTGAGGCAAGGCAAAGTGAAACTGGGCATCCTTGCCAACAACTGCCCAGCCTGGAGGAAATCAAAGCAGAGTCCATTGCCAGGTTGACAAAAACTGGCGTCCATCACCACAGTGGCAATAATGTTGAATTGGGCACAGTGTGGGGAAAATACCACACAGTGTGCACACGGGCTCTCATTGATCCAGGTGACTGATAT
>PVKH010036762.1:0-11544 GCA_004027955.1 Chaetophractus vellerosus | reverse complement strand
AAAAGGGGTGAAAAAGGAGAAGGGATAATAATAGTATTGAGAAGAGTTGGAGGGGGGGCCTTATTATACTTAGCAGATTGAATATTTAACTCATGTAAGCTGCGTAGCGTGATAGGGGAAATATTGGAGCGCCAACTCCAAATAGAGAGAAAAGAAATATATATAGAGAGAGTATTTTATATGACCAGAATAATGAGAGGGATAATTAATATCGAATAGGCTGAAAGAAAGAAGCTAGTATAAATTGAAAGAGATATAAAAGAGCAGAGTAGCCAAGATAGAAATTAATAAGGGTGAAATTGGGGGTAAATGAAAAAGGTGGAAAATAAGAACCAGACAGAAAGCTGGAGGTAGAAAGGTGAAGGGAGGAGAGGAGATAGTGTTGGTAAACACTGTCACTATACACAGAGGGTTGTACGTCAAGGATAAAGACCAGCAAAGAAGAAAATAGCTATCATCACCTAATTAAAAAGCAAACAAACCAGGAAAAAATAAAGAAACAAACAAACAAATAATAAAATAAAAAAAACAAAACAAAGGTAAACCAGTTTCCTTTGGGGACTTGTGGAGCCTCACAGCCTGTGTTCATTAACCAATTGCCTTGCAGCTTTCTTTCTTCAGGCTTTGAGGCAGAATTTAGCAATTAAAGCAGGTCTATATGCTTCTATTTATTTGTTGATGTAATTTGGGACCTTAAAGAACTCTTCTTCTAAACCGCCCCTCCTGTGAGTGGACCCAAGATAGGTTCGTGGGAACTTGTCTATTATTTCCCTCTGTCTATCTTCTCTGGGCATGCTGTTTTACTCAGGCCGGATCTTACCTTTGCTGGTGCTTGTGTTGCACACAGGTAAGCCGTATCTCCGTTCCCCTTCAGTGGCCATTTCCTACCGGATGTTTTTCTTTTTTTTCCCCCTTAAGCGGCCGTTTTCTGCCGGCTGATCTCTCTTTCACTTTTATTCTTTCTTGCAAACTACTTGCGTGTCCAGGCAACCAAACCCACGGAAACCCTCTCCACCCCCGTCGGACCCCCCCACTCTCGGCGCCCACCACCCCTCTCACAGATCCGGTGGTGAGGCCACCGGCCTCCCTTCCCCCTCTCCCAGAAATGCAATCCCACCCCTGTGTTACCCGCTGGGGCAAAGAGAACCCACGATTTTATGCTGCACGACTCAACTCACACTCCAGCCGCTTCCAGACCGATGTAGCCAATATTCCTGTGCCCCTCGCTCCCCACAAAGACTGTGCTCCTCTGCTCCTGCTCCCAATCGGCCACCCCCTACCTGAGAGCCGGTGAATGCAAACCTACACCGTCGATGCCATCTATTAATTTTTTTTAATAGCTGGGGGAAGAGGAAAGAAAAACAAGAAACTAAACAACAATATCAAAAACAAACAAACATATAAGCAAGGAGTTAAATAAAGCTAAGGAAAAACAGTGTTCCTTCTTTGACCATTGTGGACCCCCCTCAGGCTGTCTGTGTTCAGCAATCAATTACACTGCAGGCTTCTCTCTGCAGGTTTTGAGGTGGATTTTGGTGAGTAAATTAGTTAATTTTTTTAAAAAAATTATTTATTTTTTATATATCTATATATATTTTTAGGATACATTGATTGCATAAATGTTACACAGAGATTCCAGGAGTACCCATAGGCCACCCTCCCCACACCTCCCACAACCCCCCACATACACATCCCTCATACACATTTTGGGGCTTTGCCATCAAGCATAGATCACAGTTCAGATTGTAGATGACCCTCTCACCCATACAGTTCTGCGTGATACATGATGATACAAAATGGCCTACAACCTCCACTGTAGCATCACCCATGACAATTCCCAGGTCCCAAAAAAACCCTGCATTACAATTGCTCTTCCCTCACCCTGCTCCCATAGAGTCCAGTGACCCTGGCTTCACATAATTTTGGAATTTCTTTCATTGCATATATCACAAGTCTATAGCAGGACACCAACAAGTCCATTGGGGGAAGAACTATGGACTAAGTTAATTTTTTAAGTAATTTTTTTTTGAAAAATAAGGGACCCAAAAGAAGGTAGTACAAAAAAAATGTTTATGTTTTCCCTGTCATATAATTTTGGTTGGTTGTTAGATATCCCTGTGGATCACCACTGTTAGAGGCATCAGGAACAGAACCAGGGACATCATACATTCAAGGCAGAAATTCCTCCACTGAGCTAACCCTCCAACTGGCTCAGCCACTTCTTCAGAAATCTGTTCAGTCACTTTCCCTTGGGCAAGTTTGACTCTCTTGGGGCAGCTGGATTCTGCAAGCTGTATGAGAAGATACCCCCTTCCCACCCCTGGTCAGATTGAGTTCCCATTTGAAATTCAAATGGGACCCTGACAACTAAGTACACACCAAAGTGATTTTTCAAGCCTCTTCTAGGCCAACCCTCCTCCCAGGGGACCCTAAATAAACTCTTGAAAACTAATTAAGCACTTCCCATTGCCTGACTCTCTTAGGGGAGTTGAAATTCTAATAGTCTTCATGGTGGAGCTATTAAATTGGCTGAATCCACCCCATCTCAGGACATGCCTCTGTATCCCAGGGTTGTTAGGTAAATCAAGCTGCCTCAACAGAGTTCACCTCTCCTGTCATCCAGGTGCCACTTCAAGCCAGCCAGTGTGCTCCCCAAAGCCCAAAGGGGGTTCAGGCAAACAAACCCACAGAAAGGAAACCCCTCTCTACCCCTTGCCATAACTTTCCCACTCTCGGAGACTGCTCCCTCTCTCTGGGTGGCCAGCGGGAGTTGGGACTCACCCTGGCTCTTTGTCCTGCAAGTGGGGCTTAGCCATCTGTGATTTCCATGGGACTAAAAGTTCAGTTTTATCTTGAGCAATCTATCTCCCTGTCTAACTCCCTCCAGATTGATGCCCCAAAGGCTCCTGCTCTGTGGGCTCCAAGAATAGCTCACTCAGGCTGGATCCTGTCCCCAATCAGCCATCTTTTGCAAGAAAGATGGTGAATGACCATTTAAACTGATGCCATCTTGCCCGCAACTCCTCCCCTCTGCAGGTTTTGAATTGGGTTTTAGTGAGTAAAACAATGGAAACAAAAGAAGAGGAATCTCCTTACTTTGAAAAATTAAAAGATCCAAGAAAGCTAATATAATGAAAATGTCTATATGTTCCCTGTCATGAAGTTTCAGCTGGATGCCTTATACCTTGGTGAATCACTTTTCAAGGAATAGCCAGGAATCAAATCAGTGACCTCATATATGCTAGGCAGGAATTCTTCCACTGATCTATTCTGCCTCCTCAGGTTAATTAGCCTTTAAGAAGGCTATCCACCCCCTTTCCCTTGGGCAGGTTAGAACCCCACATTCAGCTGGAATGGTGCTGATAGCCACCTGTCTCTGCATCCTCACTGATGTAATGCCTCTCTTTACCTAGGTGCCTCAGTATGACTGCCTGCTTGAGATGATCCCCTTCCTCTCTCCCTGTCAAGTTGAGGTCCCTTCTGATATTCAAGGGGGGCTCAGCTGGCTAAACTTGTCACATAGAAATCATCCACCACCCTCCAAGATCTCTCTTGCTCACAGGGATTCTGCCATCACACTCCCATTTGGAGCAGGGGGCTAGCATCTCCCCTAGTCTGTCCACTATGAGGGCCTGGTATGTTTGGTTCTTCCAGCCACAGAGGTAAGCAACATATGATTATTCCTGGTTTCCCTATCTGTCCAGTACCCTCCTAGATGACACAAAGCACCTTCCCATGGAGGTAGACGTCTACTCTTCTCTCAGATACAATTGGCCAGTCATTTACCCTTGCTTAATATCTCGGGAGGGGGGGTGGGGAGCCTTTCCTGGCAAAGGAGTAGTTTAATAACTCATGAATACTTGTTTTGGCTTCTTTGTGTGTCTCTGATCCTTACTCTTCTGGGAGTTGGTAAGCAGTGTGCTGGTTTGTTGTGCCCAAAAGCAGTTCCCCATGGTAGCCTCTGGTTTTTTCTTTGTTGTTTTAGTGAGAGCTAAGCCTTGTCTCCCTAACCCTTCCACCATGTTCCCACAATGAGCATAATTCTTTTAATGTGGATTTGCATTCTGTTTGCAAGTATTTTTTTGAGGATTTTTGCATTTATATTCATTAGAGATATTGGTCTGTAAGTATCTTTTTTCAGAGTATCTTCATCTGATTTTGGTATTAGGGTGATGCTGGTTTCATAGAATCAGTTTTGTTGAATGATATACTCTCATAATTTTTTAAAGAAAAAATATTGGAAATGATTGTCCCAAAATCTTTAGCAGGGAATTAGTCAATTAATAGACTTCATGAAATAATGCCACTCCCCTAGCCTTCACAAACCTCTGGTAATTGTGAAAAGAGGGTTTGATGGATGTTGTGTTCCAGGTGATGAATTTCAGGATGCCTATGGTGCAGATTCTGCAATGGCGATTAGCATCCTGGAGACATGTTAATAATTGATCTAAGGTTAACATTTATTGAGGAAAGAAAGAAAGAAAGATAATTTTGTTAGAATGAGAAATAAACTTAGATGTACACACAAGAGGCCTTTGCTGAACCCACAGGGAGATCTGAAGCTGTGCTGATCATTCAGCTATGTCCTAAATTGAGAGCTTGGCTCATGATCTATACTCCCACATGAGCAATCTTTGGTACACACTGATACAAGGGGAGTGATATGTCCTTAGATGCATTAGTTGTCTCCATCAAAGAGCAATTCCTTAGAGTAGTCCAACATCTGAGAGTAATCAACTGGCAGCATTTGCAATAACATGGGGGGACTGATCCAAGAAGAATTCCTCATAATCATTTGACAGATAAGGAAATAAAAAACTTTGATCATGAATGATTTGACTTGTTATGTGGTTGTCTTTATAGACAAATGTGTCTTGAAAGGCAAATAGGCCCAACAGTCAGAGCTTCATTCATTACTTTTTATGAAAAGAGAAATCACTCAAGGTTAGAATATTTCTACCCTGGTCATTGGAAATGGCTTGGCAGAATGGTCAGGAGGACAGATCAAGAATCTTTAGAAGATCAGAGACAAGGAGTTTGGGGATAAAGAGATATGGATGGACATATCAAAACAGTTTGGAATATGCTGATTATGAGAAGATCCAACTGGATAATTCTACTTCCTTGTCATACTCAGACAGAAATGGACAACTGAAGCAAGCATAAGAATAAAGTAGTAGGTCACATGACCAAGTAAACCACTAGTGCATGGGTTGTGGTCTTAAAGTTAAGTTGTTCCACTAAACTTCATTTAATTTTTCTTTAGTTAAAGAAGCTCAGTTAAATCATGGGTAAGCTTTTTCAAAACATAAATGAAGAAATGAATCTAAATGGAATTTTTTGACATGCCAAACATACCCATTATAGGATATTAATCAATTTCCATATTGTCAGCTCACACCCAGGGGTCCTCTGAAGACTGTGAAACATCTCAGAATTTTACTACCAAAGAGAGACGAATCATGAGTTTTTCAATTTTTGCCATTATTGGTGTTGTGCTACTCTTGGATGTGAAAAATAACCAGACTGCCCTTCACTTGAGACCAGAATGTTCCCACAACCAGAAGAAACTCAACAGGATGAGAGTCATGTATGCTTGCTGTAATGAGTCATTGGTGTCTCTGGAAAGACAGATGCCAAAGAGATAGATGGGGCTCCATTTCCAAGTCCAGAAATTCTTCAGCCTCACTAAAATCTTTATATCATTCATCATTTTCCAACCATATTGCCTAAGTTTTCCAAGGCTGCTATGACAAATACCACACAATGGGCTAGCTTAACCACAGAAATTCACTATCACATGATTTTGGAGAATAGAAATAGAAAATCTAGGTCTCCATACTCCATGCGGTTCCATTTGTCTGTAGGATTCATGTGCTGACTTGCCAAAATCATTGTAGTTCTTTGGTTTGCACCTCTTTCTCACTCTGGTTTCTAATACTGCTGGCTTCTGGCTTCTGACTTCTGACTTCTTTTGAGTTCTGACTTTTGCTGACTGACTGCATCTAAATTTCTGTTGCCTTCTATGGACTCCAATCATATGGGTTAAGACCTGCCTTGACTCAATTTGGGATTATTTATGTAGAATCTAAAAATTTGAAACAATACCTTAATTAGTGATAGCATTTTTAAATGCCTTATTTTCAAATGGGTTCACCCTCATAGGAGTGCAGATTAAGACTCAAATTTGTTTTTTATGGGGAACATGATGCAATTTCCAATACATGCCATACTTCTGTCCTGATCCAGCTTAGATTTGATTGCCCATCATTACCTGTCATATACTTTCAATTCCCTTACTCCTGATTGCTTTGTCATATTTGTTTCAGTAAATTAAAGCATGAGATAAATGCAACTCTTCCCATAATCCATGCCAGCATCTTTACAGCATAATACTAATAGAGGTAATCATAACTCTGCTGACTGTTTTACCTTAATATTCATGCTCACAAACCTCAAGTGGGCCTTCAATGCTGCCCAAGAATCACACTAAATTTCTAAGATCCATTCCTTCTTAAACTATCTTAAATATTTCATACTGATTTGTCTCTCCTAATACCTTCAAATTAATCAATCCCATTATTTTTTCTGAGCAATTGACTTTAATTCACACTTCTCTTAGAAATGTTTGATGTCCTTTAAGAAAATAACTTCAGATTTCCCCATAGCCAGCTTTTTGTGTCTGTGGACATATACTCTATGTTATCTCTTATTACTATAGAGGAACTGCCTGTAGCCACAAAACTATACTTGTGTACTAGTTCCCACTGCTCCCACCCACTGATGGACATCATTTCATCAATCTTCCCTTCTCTTTCTGTATTATCATGTTTTCTTACTTTAGTGCATATTCCTTTTCAGAATATGAATATTTTCTCTCCTCTATTCTCTCTCAGCTACTCACATTGCTTTAGCTACCATATATAGTTGGATTCAAATAAACAGCTTGAGCCAGATATGCACCCTAAACTTTTGACTCAAATATAATTACTTACTTGATAATCCCACTTGGATGTCTAAATGGTTTATTCAACTAAAATTTGCAAAACTATCCTTGGTCTTCCCACGTATAACAATTTATTTACTGCTGCCTCAATAATATCCTTATCGCTGAAATTTCAAAAGTCAACTAACCTTAAACTTATCTGTTTTTCTTCTCTTTTCTCATATCAAACCCTTCAACAATTTTTAAAATTTATACTGTTATTAGATTTAACCATTTTTCTGCTTTAAGCAAAAATTCCCCATCCCTTCACCTCTCCGTCTATTTCTCTCACTTCCTTCCCTCTCTCTCTCATATACAAAAACTCACAGTGAAACATGTTTCCCAAGGCTTAGAATAGAGGAAATGAAAAAGTTGAATTATAAGTTTATTATTTCTATTATTAGAGTTTATAATATTCATTAACAGTGATACATGGCTTTCAGGAATTGCTATGCAACTTCTTTTGTATAAGTGCATGCATATTTTCATAACATTCCTATTTTGTACCTATGCATCTGTTCTGGTATGTGAAGTGTTACTTCATTTTATATTAGCATTATCTTTTGATTGTATTTATGAAGAATATATTTCCAATTTTGGTTTTAAAATAATTTTCAAACATACAGATTCTGATTATATCTATTTTATATTTTGCATGATATAAAGCAAGGTCATTTGCTTAATGACCAAAGTTGAAATGACAATAATCTTCCTGCTTTCCAATTTTCCCAAACCCTTCATTTTCCCTTCCCAACATTTGAGAGCTGCTAGATCTTTGAGCTTGATGCTCTTCATCTATAGCTGAATGCAAAGATTTTCGGAGTCTTCATAATATGAGAATTGTGGATGGAGGAATACTAGGGTGGCATCGGACTTTGTGTTACCATGACCCTTAAAGTCTCCAGGTTCCTTGAAGACTTTATTTTGTCTGTTGCCAGTTAGCTTCATGGTTGATCTGTGTCTCAGGAGGTGAATTTAGTGACAAAACATAGAAAAGAAAAAGTCTTCTGATGCCAAAACCAGCTTTAACTGTCTATCCTGTGATTTTTGTACAACAAATCATTTTTTTCATTTATTCTAAAGATTAAAAAATCTATAATGTGAGAGACACTGAGTTCAGCACTGGAGATAACATGAATGAGCAAAATTAAACATGGTAACAAATGCCAGTAGCTTAAATATCTCATTACAACAAATCTTTATTTGAATAAATGCCAAAGCCTCCTTTATAGTTTAATGTAGATGAGCATAAAAGGAGTGACTTTGAAGTTGGATTTCCTTGTCTGGCTTTGGGGGAACATTCTGTCCAGTAACATTTATCCATTTGGATAACATCTTACTGGTTTCTATTATCTTTATATTTATCACAATTTGATATGTAAAATAAAGGAAAACATTTGATTGATTTCTGTGATATGATCTTACATTGTCAGATCATTGTTAGATGAGCTTTGGAGGATGCAATTACTTGACAATGATTCAGAAAGCTAAAGGCCATGAACACAGATTTATTTGTAATTGGAGATGGGTTAAGTTTATGATATATTTAAGATCTATTAAAACTTTTGCTGCAATCTATTGTCAAGTTTATATGCAGATCTTGGTTACAATCCCTTTTTCCCATAAAAGTTGACATATGTTTAGACCTTGCTACATGCAGGGCATGGTGTAGTGATTTAAACACAATATAATTCAAAAATAATACTTCTGGAAATACCTGATGTTGTGGGAGATTCCAGCTTCTTCTTGTATGTTCTTTTCTGATGTTGTATTTTTTGTGTGATTCCAATTATAAATGTTGGATAATCTAAATAGAAAAAAAATGGCCAGGAATGTACAACTGCCAATTGAGGTAATATCGGGACAGGAGTTTCTTAATAATGAGCAGGATTCTGGATGCATGACATGCATTCTCTGTGCAGTTTCATATTTTTGAATCAAGAGAGCAAGACCCACAGAGTGATCATACACTAAATAGTGTATGCCATATTCATAGTCAAAACTACTCTCCATTAAAGGGAGGATTTACTTTCATTCATTATGTTTAATTATATTGAGAAATACATGTGTGTATTGTTCAAAATATTGAAATCAATTTACCAAGAAATTTAAGTTTCTAAAGAATCATGAGTTAATATGTTATTATTATTCCTCTTTTGAACTAGAACTCATAAATATTTTGCTATACTGATTTTTTTAAATATACCTCTATTATGATGATAATATTATTTTAGTAATGATTCTCACAGTAAGCATTCTGGGGCTTAACACTCTTGCTTTGCCTCTTTCTATCCTCCCAATAAAGTACTAAATTTATTCATATATGTTTTTTGTTCAACATTTACTTATGTGTAGACCATTGTCCTAGACATTGCATAAACACCAATGGGGAGAAAAATTGAAAAGATGTCTCATCACATGGCTCTTACATATTGTGGTGGAAAAAAACAAAACAATGAAATAACTGTAAATGGGTTATTATTAAAAGAAGAAATAAAGAAGGATATAGGATATATTGTTGTGTATTTATAGATTAAGGAATACTTAGTTGGTAATAAAATAGTGGAGTAGATACCTGAATAAATTAAGAAAATAAGCCATGATAAATCTGGAGGAATAGATTTCCAGGGGTCAGGGTTGAGTAATTTTTTTCTTTTAACAATGTCTTAGGCACTTTTATACTTATTGACTTGCAGAATAAGTTTAATTTCATTACTTCATTTTTTATTTTATGTTTTCTCTTCTTTATTAAAAATACCTTACACTATGTAGTGTACTTTTAACAATTATTTTCTGATATTTAAGAAAATTTGTATATTTGCTCCATTATCTTTATAATAATACTTTAATATCATACACTTAGATGCCTTTAACTTTACAAAGCCTCAATTGGGTCCTTAGTATAAGCAAAAAAAAAAAAATCATTTCTAAAATATTCCTCTCTCTCCTTTTCCTTCCTTTACCCTCAATTTTGGTGAATAATTTTATCCTCATGTTTATTCCTCTATTATTAAGTATGAGAAGCATTTACTATTTGATTTATCAACTTTCAATATGCTTTCACTTCCCCCTACAAACTACATAGCAGCTATACAGCTTATTCTCTCCCATTTTTTTCAAATTCTTTCCTGACAATTCAATTCTTGCTTCACATCTTTCTCTTGTCTGTTCATTGCCTCTCCTTGTCTGGTCATACTTTTCTGAATTCTAACTTGTCTGTTTCATGACGTTCTCTTTTCAAGAGAGTATTTTTGCTTTACTAAGAAATTTTTGTTTCTAAATCAAGTTTGAATTTTCATCATGATGTAGCTCTGCTATTTGTTAATTTTTTGGTGATAATTACTTCTGCTAAGCTGTGTGCTTTTTTATTTTAGATTTTCTTATAGATTTTGTAGGGACACTGCATTTTCAAATGTCATTATTTTAGGCGTTGGACTTCATTTTCCAAGTATCATCATGTGGGTCCTATGGGAGTACAGAGGTTGTCAGCTTTCCTGGTTTCTCCTTTCTATTGCAGTCCTGTGTACATTCCTGGAGTCTTCTCCACCACTCACTTCTTAACATCCCCTAACCCCTAACCATGCCTGGGATGGTGATGTCCTCAGTTTTGTCAGTGCCACCCTGTTAGCCACTTCATCTCTCCTCCATGATATCTCCACACTTTTCTCTTCATTATTCCTCTGATTGCTCCCTGCCTCATTGTCTATCAGACTTTACACAGCAGTTCACCCTTGTGAGGTGTTACTTTCCTTTTTGTGAGAAGTTCATTCCTAATATTTTGTGGCATTTCCACCACCAGTGGCTTTCCTATATCATGGTATTCCCTTCAGGACCTTCAGAACACAATCTGGGGTTTCTGCACAATTCTGATGAGTCTCAGTGTCTGTTTTTCTCCCGTACATATAATTTATAGTTGGTGGGTTTCTTTGTCTACTCTTTCAATTAAGGTATCACTTTGGTTTCCCTATATCATAAATTTCTCTGCTTGTTTACTATGTATTCTAAGAATAGAAGTGGATGGATAAAGAAATACAGATGACCTAAAGTCTCCCATCAATACCTAGTACTTCCTAATTTATATTTGAAAATTTTTTCTCACCTCTGTGGAGAATTAGGGGACCTGGGCGAAGAATTCACAGGGTTATCAGTTAGGAGGCTCCAGCAGAGGTCCAACCAGAAGATGGTGGTGAGTGGGACAGGAGAGTGGTAGAGAAGGTTATGAGACTTGGCAAACTAAAGACACACATGCACGAATACATATGTGTGTGCATTATTTCTTAAGAAATCTTTTTAATCTTACTAGTTTCTCAGTACATGATTAGTTAGTGGGCACATGCAGTGCTTGGATTCTCAGTGGTGATTGTTTGGCATTATCTACACTTAAGAGCAAAACTAGTAACTAATAACATAGGGCATGAACAACATGTTTATGAGACTAAATATTGTTTTGTATTTCCTCTTTATCTTAAATTAACCAAATACAAATGCAGAAGACTTTTTTAAATGTTTCTTTTCTCAGTGAGGGGTTTTGCAGTATTTTGTTTCTGCATTGCCTTAGA
>PVKH010036761.1:0-11546 GCA_004027955.1 Chaetophractus vellerosus | reverse complement strand
CCCTTCTCAAGGCCGTCTGCCTGTCCGGAGAGGTCCCCGGGAACCGAACCCGGGGCCTCCCATGTGGTACCCCGGCGCGCTCTTTATCCACTGAGCTATCTAGCCGGGCCCAATTCCTAGTCACTTAACCCTAAAGAAATACATTATGATTTCCATGAGTTTAATATAGTTATGAATTGCTTTTCAACTCATGCTCAAATGTCATCAAATACCTCTAATTTGATTTTTAATGATCACAAGATGATATCTGATGAAAACTATCCTAAAATAAAATAAAATGAAGATCACAGAAAAATCTGGCTTAATTGACTCAGTTCAAAGACACTTGAAGGCATTTTTAATGAGTAAAGCCTGAATCTCCCACCTAAACATATCATCTAATTTTAGCAAAAGGCATGCAAGACCTGTCAACACTATTATTTTATAATATCTTTTATAAATCTCGTAATAGTCCTATTTCAATATTATGCATGTCTTTATCCTAGAAGATAAAACTGTAATCTACTATTTATGTTGGTCATATTCCAAACAATTTCTGTTACAGTTGTTGCAATGGAGAGTACACAAAATGACAGAAGAACCTAAACAGTTGTCTCCAAATTGTGATGTGGAAGAAACATAACATAGATTTATTTATTTTTACTTCTTCCTCTTTTAAATCCTGTTTTTATTTGTTTTATAATTTTTAACTTTTAGTAATGCAGTATGTTTATAAAATTCATAAATAATATATATTTGTGTTTAAGTGTACACCCTGAAAAAATTAGCTGATGGGGACGCATATTATAAAAAGTTTTGGAGACTGCTGGACTAGATAATTATACTCTCATTTCTAGAGTAGCTTCATTTATAAATGGGGGATGGGCTTATATGCTGTTCCCTCTTTATCTCAATTTTATTGCCACTTTCTTCCAGCTCCCAGCTAGTGTCAATATTCTTCCCCACAAGGGGCTGAGCAGTCCTTTTTGTAGAGAAATAAACCATTTATTTCTTGAGCTCTACCTACAGTCCAAACTGAACCACCAAACTTTTCACATCCCAACCTATATTTTGTATACATTTTTGCATTTTGCTAAATATGTAGCTAATCAGAACATCTGAGTTTTTGTCTCCATGACTTAATCTTTCCAAAAAGAAAATATGTTTTGAACAAGAAGATATCCTGAAGAATCAATGCTTTCATCTTTGTTTTTGCAAATTTTTTGAAAAGATACTCAACAGTTATGGGGGGTTGAGGGTTCAGGGAAGGCACTCCTACTTCTCACTAACAATTTCAACAAAGGTTGATCCATCTTGATCTGTTCAGTATTTGAGACTTCAACCAAGATTTGTTTTGATGGCATTCTGCTGTTAAAATAAATAGTTTAAGAAAACAGAGCTTTAGCCAACAAAGCAAATCTAATTTGGATATGTTTTCATTTTATTTATTTATTTCCATTTCATATACGTAATATTTTTTCTAAAGCTGTATCATGTATTTTTCTTACATTTTAACATTAAATTACTGCCTTTTTTACTATCATTCTAAAAAGCATATATCTTGAGGTCAAAACATTTTATGACTATACATAAACTACATTTGAGGTAGTTTATGTGTATCAAATATTGTGAAATATTTTGTTTTTGGTAAACCTGAAGTACTCTTATTTTCTGTAGCTGGTAAGCTTGTAAGTAGCAAAATAGAGATGACTCATTACTCATGCAAAAAGAATCACAGTGTATGACACTAAAAGTTTTTAAAGTTCCCTAAAGTTCTCTAGAAAGTGTTCATGCTCTTTTTCCCTTGTAACATTACATGTTTTAACATTTAAGGCCAAAGTTTAAATTAGAAACAAAAATATATATTTCAGTTTTTTATCGCAACTATTTTAAAATATGGTTGATTTTTTTGTTTACCTTGGAAATCACTCATCATCAGAAACCATGTTTTTAGTGTTTTATATGAATTTTCTGTACTACTCTTCCACTCCTTGACAGCTGTTGGACCTTTGCTACCTCTTTCAAAGGCAAAAGGACACAACCTTGTGGTACTGCTCTTGCTGTCTGCATATTATAGATTAGCAAACTGTAAACCAAGAATGAGAGGGAATTCTCTAAAGACACCGAGGCCAGTATGAGAGCTGATATTCAAACCCAGATTGTCCAGTTCCATATTACTCATATTTTAAATATAACAAGTTGCCTCATTGTTAGTGCCAATAAAGTTTTTGTACTTATAAATATCTAGTGGCTGTTTTCCTGCATGACACCTACATCTAAATTGTGTTCAATATAGCTACCATCACATTATTTGAAAATATTATTGAGAGATATTTATAGCTCTGAAGTCTGAGAGTCATTAAACAAGGTGACAAGTTTATGAGGTGAAAGTGTCAGCTTATGAAAGACTGCTTTGGAATGTATGAAGGCTTATAGATATATCTAGTTTCCTCTATCCATTGTCTTTTCAAAATTAATTCTATGAAGTATATCAGATCTTACTTGAAAAGAGTATAAATAATATAAATGTACAATTAAACGAGTATCGATTAAAGAACAAGTACCTATCATTGAGATTAAGAATGGAACATGGTCAATACCTTGAAAACCCTTTTATGTGCCTTCCTCTGAAGTCTCCATCTCTCCTGCATAGAGTTGACTGTTATTCTCAATTTAATTTTTATTATTCCCTTTCATTCCTTTATAGATTTACTGATTATGCATGGATCTCCAAGTAATATTTTGTGTAGGTATGTAAAACTGACACATACATATGTAATAATACTGTATGTTCCTTCTCATAATTGCTTTATTTGCTCAAAATTGCTTTCCTTAGATTAAGACCTGTTGATGAGCATTGCTGCACTTCACATTGTATTCTAATATACCACAATTTAATCATTCTCCTGTTAGTAGACATTTAGGTTACTTTCATTTTTGTGTGTGTGGTAATTCAAAACAATGTGCTATAAAAGTTTTTAAATTCTCCTGGTGCAAATGTGGAAAAGGTTCTCAATTATATATCCAATTACATATCTTGCAGTAAAAATGTTAGGTTGTAAGTATATCCATTTCCAACTTTTTAAAGAAATGTCAACTTGTCCCCAAAGTAATTTAACCAATTTTATCTTCCCATTAATAGTAGATAAGCACTCCTATTACTCCAATATTCAACATAAATTGGTATCAGATTTTCTAACATTTGCTAATCTTGTAGGGTTAACATATTATTAGCTTACATTCTCATGATTACAAAGGATGCTCAGCAGATTTTCGTATTTTTACTGCCCAATAAATATTTTATTTACTGTGAAATGTCTGCTTATGTTTTTTATTCTTTTCTATTGGTTTCCTTATCCAATTTTTAATGTTTTTTAAGAATTCTTTCAATATTTTGGACAATAAACTTATCAGCTATCTGAGTTAAAAAAAATACCTTCTCACAATTGTCTTATGGTATGCTTTGATGACAGAAATTCTTAGTTTTTTTTATGCTTTGTGGGTTTTTTTCTATTTTTTTTTTTTTGGACAAGTAAAGATTGCCCAGCTTATACCCTGGGCATGTAGGGTATGAAATATATCCTCCTATCTCTCCAAGTGCACCAGCTTTCTCCGAAAGTTCACTTCTCTCTGAGACTTGCAAACCAATCAATACATATAAAGCAGTTGCCATAGTGATATATCCCTCATGAATCATTCCTCACCATCAATTACTTACCTTCTTTCTCCAACCCTTTCCTATGAAATTACTGTAACCTTTGTCCTTTCCTTCCTTGCAAACTATCTTTAAAGAATAATTTATTCTCAATTCTCTACCTATCAACCACGTTTTTCTTCCTTAAGTCTTTGAAACTTTGCTTCAGTTCCCAGCACTCTACTAGGCTTATAAAAGTCACTAGTTGAACTACTGCTATTTAGTAAATATATTAGCCCATTTTTAGAACCCAAACTTTTCAGTTACTATTAGGACTTAGTGAGATATTCGAAGCTGTCGAGAACTCACATATTGAAGATTCCATGGGTCGGGAATTCTTTATCCTTTGTTCCTCCTTCATCTCCCTCTACTTCTCTGGAACTTCCCTGCATTCATCTAGGGCAGTTTTTCCTCCATTCAAATCATATGTATAGTTACTTTGCAAGGATCAGTCTTTGGGCAGATTATTCTCCAATTTAGCATTGTAATTTTTTTGGCAATTACTTATATACACTTGGGTTCAGATATCAACCTTTATAATTTTAACAAATATGGAAGTTCTTGGCCTATACTAAGCAATCAGTAAATACTAGTTTAATGGATAAATGATTATTGATATCTCTATCTCTAGTCTTGACTTTGCCACTGAAAACAAATGTTTCTATCTGCCCATTTGAATTTCCAGAAAATTATATATTACGCAGAAATATGCAACTAATTAATAACACAACTCAATATACATTCCCCTAGCCTCCTCTTTCTCATATCTCATCTGTTAAAATCAAAATTGTGGTGATTGTATCAGTCAACTAAAAATCAGAACTCTAAATTTGACATATATACTCAGGAGAACTAAATGATAGAATATTTTTAATTAGAATTGAAATCAATTCATTTAATTCCCAAAAAAAGTCTGTCTCTTAATTTGATGAACCACAAGAACACAAAGGGAGGTAGTCAGCTTGAAAAGTACTTATTTTTTATCAAGGAAAATACATTTTATACAACTCAAGCTTATACAACTCTGGAATGTAAATGGCACTCACAAAATCTTTACATGAAATTACAATTTAACCAAATTACAATTTACCCATTACATTTTGTTGATATGATGCACTAGCTTATATGATGACTCTAGTAAAAATAAAAACAAGATATTCTTTGCAGCCTAGACATATTGCAACACTTTATGTGCTATCTACTTTATTATTTATTTATTTATTTATTTATTCTCCCTCCTCTCTTGCCACTTGTGCTCTCTGTCTGCTTTCTGTGTCCATTCGCTGGGCATATTCCTGTGTCTGCTTGTCTCCCTTTGTTAGGTCATCTTGTTGCGCCAGCTTTCCACAGGCACGGGCCTGTCAGCTCTTCACAGGTGCGGGCCAGCTTGCCCTCACCAGGAGTCCCCAGGAAGCGAACCCAGGGCCTCCCATATGGTAGATGGGAGCCCAACCACTTGAGCCACATCTGCTTCCCTACTTGCTATCTATTTTAATATGATAACAAAGATAAGACATTTTCAATGTAAACATTTTAAAGGTTATGTTGTGAATTTTCAATTATTCTAGATATTTTCCTCATAGTGCATACTCTAAAACAGAACGTGTTACATGATAAACACTTAATAAATATGAATAATTAACAAATATTAATGAGTACATAGGCAGTACCTAATAAATGAAAACAAACTAGTATCTCAAACTCTCCATATTAATGCATGTAACTATGAACCTTATTCTTCAAAAATTGAAACTTAGTTGTCATAGGTTCTGAGCTCTATTCTTATCTAACTTTGATTTCCAAACTTTCAGCACACTGTCCAGCACATGGAACACACTCAATAAATTTTCAATGACTTAAGTGGAGCCCACTAGAGCTGGCTTCTTTCTTTTCCTATTTGTTTTTTCTGTTTCTTATGGTAAAGGATGCCCCTCTACTCCTATAACTTAGATGATATTGGCAAACTCAAAGCATATCCCACTTTATGCTTAATTTTTAAAATATTTTTATATTGACTTAACCTAATATTTACGAATGTTTTTTAAAATTACTACTAAGATTAATATGAGAAATAATGCTTTCAGAATCCCCAACTGTTAACATTTTATCACTAAGCTTTTTAGTCTCCCATCGAAAAACTTTTTCTGAAACATTTGAGATTAAAAAGTATATATACTGTTTCTTAGCCCTAAATCTATCAGTGTGTTTTTCCTAAAAACTAGGATATTCTCTTATATAGCCAGAATATAATTATCATATGAGCAAATTAATATAGATATGGTAATAGCATCTAATCCACAAAGCATTGTTTTGGCAATTGTACCTGTAATGTCCTGTATAGTAAAATAAATCTGTCATGCATTGCACTCAATTTTCATGCCTTTCTATCTTCCTAAATCTCTAACAGCTACTCAGTCTTTGTTTTTCATGAATTTGCTATTTTTTAATAGTATGGAAGTGACAGTTTGATGCTGGATGGACTAAAGAAATCATGTCCTCAGAATTAATCCATTCCTGTGGGAGTGAACCTATTGTAGATGGGAACTTTTGATTAGGCCACCTCAGTTAGGGGCCCCTTTGATTAGTTTACTTCAAATCAAATCAGATCTAGGAGGGGTCTTAATCCTCTTACTCGAGTCCTTTATAAGGGGGATGAATATGGAAAGAGGGAGCCTTAGAGACAAAGATAAATCCCCAGAAGCTGAAGTCAACAGAGCACAGAAAAACATAGAGAAACCCACAGAAGCTGAGAGAGGATAACATGGAAATCAGGAAGCTGAAGGCGACGAGACCCAGAGGAGAAGGGAGATGCTGCCATTTGCCTTCCCGTTTGACAGTGGAGTCCAGGATTGCCAGCAGCCAGACTTTAAGGAGAGAGCACTGCCTGATGAAGCCTTGATTTGGACATTTTTACAGGCTCATTAGTGTAAGCTTGCAAGCCAATAAACCCCATTGTAAAAGCCAACTCATTTCCTTCAGGTAACTAAACAATGGACCACTAATTTTTAGAAGACTCTTCAATTTGGATTTATCCAATGTTCCTCATTAATAGATTCAGATTTTGCATGTTTGTCAGAAATATCAGAGAAATTTTATTTTCCTCCTTGCATTCTATCAGATGACACATAGTTTCAGTTTGTCCCAGTGCTGGTGAGATTAATTTGATAATGAGTAATGTGGCTTCCCCTAGGCTCTACCACTGAACAGTTATGATGATTTTCTTTTGAAATAATTAATTTTGTGGAAAGATGTTTTCCACTTATTTCTATATCAGAAAATATCCTGATACTGAACAATATTAAACTATAGTCATAGCATCCTTTGATCATTCATATCTAAATGAAGTATTATTTTGATGGTTGTCAAGTGGTAGATTTCTAATTTGATCATTTCTTCTACTCTTAATTATTGCCTTTCTACTGTAAGGATGAAATTATTTTTCCTCCAATTTATACATTTAGTTAGTTATTCAGTCAATTATGTTAATATGGACACAAAGATTCCAGTTTTATCACTAGGTTATAATCCATAACTATTATTATTATTATTAGATATTTGGTGTTCAGTTTCTCCTCGGTTTGGCCTGTGGGAGACTGTTTAAACTGACTCTTTGTCCATTCAATGCCTACCCATCATTATTTGAGCACTTCCTTACATTCTGTCTCAACAAGATATTCCAAGTTCATACTGAACTTTCCCAGCCCCAGCCCTGGAGTAAACCATTTACCCAAGTAGCTCTAGGTCCTTTTAGTAGGCAATAATATTTAGAAACCAAAATCAGTATGTTAGAAATGCTCAATGTATCTATTATCTATCTGTATAAATTCACGTGCATGCATATTTCTATATATTTCTATACTTACATAAATCTATATTAAACAACATGAATTCATAATGATAACTCCAATCAAAAGCAATTACAGAATACAATATCTGCTTCCTCCTTTATATTTATAAAGTTTTCCCTGATGTGAGAAACTTGAATCCTAAACATTTACTTATTTGTTCAATTCTGGAATCTTCATAAAGTAGTTTCAGAACTGCTAAACAATATATGGCAGCCACGCAGCTGTGTGATTGACATAGGATCCATGCTAATACACTTTGGAATCAGTTGTCATATTTAGGTTTTGAACTTCCCATGGGCTGCTCCCAGTCAGTGACTAAGTGATTCTAAGGCAGAACTGTTGTGTTTTTTTTTTTTAATCAAAACAGGGTTCTACTCTAACAGTTGACAAGGACTCAAGCATTCCCAAACAGTATTATCAAATCTTCCTTGGATAGCATGACAGTCTAAGATGATGACACCTAAATTTCTTTTCTGTCTACGTTTATCCTTCATTAGTGGTCAGAAAAGACTAGTAAACGGGAAAAGACAGCCCTAAAAATTATTCGAAAATAAAACACATCGAAGTAAAAGTAATAAAGCAAGATTTAAAAAGAGCATCACTGAACTATGGAAAACAAGTGGCTTAAGATAGACATAATATTTGAAGAAATAATGGCCAAAATATTTTACAGAGCTGATGAGAAATTAAACACAGATATCTGAGAAGTCGCTAAACCTAAGATCAAAAACTGAGAAAATTACATCAAGGCATATAGTCAAATTGCTCAAATCCTGTGGAAAAAAGAAAATCTTAAAAGCAGCCAGAGAAATATGTCATATTATTTGCAGGGAAACGACAAAAAATAACATCACCCTTCTCATTGGAAACAAAGTAAGTGGTCAGACTGGAGCAACCTCATTAGAATACTGAAAGAAAAAAAATCCTCAACTTATAATTTTATACCCAATGAAAACATCTTTTAATATGAGGAGGAAAAACAGATGTTTTCAGATATAAAAGCTGAAAGAATTCATGAACAGCAGCTCTACACTACTAGAAATATTAAATGAAGTCATTTAGGCAAAGGGAAAATGATACCAGATGGAAATCTGAATGGAATGAAGAGCAACAAAAATGATAATTACTTGAGTGAATATATACGATTTTTCTTATCATTTAAAACTTCTTAAAAGGTGATTGCTTAAACAAAAATAATAACACACTATTGAAGGATTTATATTGTATATATACTTAGTAAAGTATGTGACAATAACATAAAAACCAGGAGAGGAGAAACGGAACTGTACTATTATATGGATATCATACTATATATGAAATTGTATAAAATCATATTAGGGAAGACTATGATGAGGTAAACATGTGTATTATACATTTTAAACCAACAACTAAAATAAAAAATGAAGAGTTTTAGCTAATAATACAACAAAACACATAAAATGGAATAAAAAAATACACAGTCCAAAAGAAGGCAGAAAAAGAGGGAAAAATGTAACAAAGTAAACACAAGACTAATAGAGAAGAACCAACAAGAAGATAGATTTAAACTGAAAGATATCAACAATTATTTTATTTTATTTTATTTTTTTAAGATTTATTTATTTTATTACATATCTCCCCTTCCCCTCCCCCCCCCCGCTGCGGCGACGCGCCGAGAGTGGTCACTGCGCAGGCGTGGCTTTCCCCGCTTGTGGGTGGCTTCTGCTTCCGTTCACGGGCCGGTTCTGCTTCAGTTCGCGGGTGGCTGGCTATGCTCCATTCGCGGGCGACCTGCCCTGCCCGTGGCGGCTTTTGCCCTGTCCGTGGCAGCTTTTTGCCCTGCCCACAGCGGCTCTGGCCTGCCCATGGCGGCTTGCCATTCTCAAGGTGGTCTGCCCGCTAGGAGAGGTCCCTGGGAACCGAACCCGGGGCCTCCCATGTGGTATGCCAGTGCCCTATCCACTGGGCTATCGAGCCAGCCCCTCAACAATTATTTTAAACATCTAAAATTTCCAGATATTTTTAATTGGAAAAAAACAACACCCAATTATATATGCGTTCAATTACATATCCATTTAAAATACAGTCACAAATAAATTAAAAATAATATGGTGGTAAAAGATACACCATGCTTACTCCTTTCTTCCCAAATATACAGTGCAAAAACTGCCCCACCCAGAATGTAGAATGGTACCACCACTGTGAAAGACTGTTGGGCAGTTCCTAATGAAAATGAATACAGACTTGCCATGTGACCTGGCAATACCATTCCTAAATCCAGAAGAACTGAGAACAGAGTTGCAAACAGACATGTGCATACCGATGTTCATAGTGGCATTATTCACGACTGCCAAAAGTTGGAAACAACCCAGGTGTCCATCAACTAATGAATGGATAAACAAATTGTAATGTATACACACAATGAAATATTATGCAGCAGTAAGAAGAAATGAAGTTGTGAAGCATATGAGATGATCCTGGAGGACATTATGTTGAGTGAAGCAAGCCAAACACAAAAGGACAAATACTATATGATTGCTTTATTATGAACTAAATGTATCGTGTAAACTCACAGAGTTAATAATTAGAGTACAGGTCACCAGAAAATAAAATGAGGTTAGAGGAACAGAAAGCTGAGATTTAATCTGTGCAGAATTGGTAAAAAGGTTGTTTCTAAATCTTTGGAAATGAATATAAATGGTGAAGGCACATCATAGTGTTTGTAACTAGCAGTGCTATTGTATGGGTATGACAGTGGTTGAAAGGGAAAATCTAAGGTCATGTATATTACTAGAAGGAAAGCTAAAAACTGTAACATAGTACTGTATATGACAGTAAAACTCAGGTAAAGCACAGATATAGGTGATAATGCATATATAAGACTATTTTACAAAATATAAATACAAATATACTACAGAGAAGGAAAAGGAATAGCAGCTATATATGGCAAGCATGGAGAAATTGAGAGATGAGTTTTGTTTGTTTTTGTTTATTGTTATTATTGGAATAATGAAAGTGCTCTAGGAATTATTGAGGTGATGAATGCACAAATATATGATTACACTGAATACCATTGATTGTACGCTTTGGATGGATTTATGCTTTATTAATATGTACCAATAAAATTGATTTGTTAAAAAAAACTGCCCCACTCAAAATATATTTTGGATAAAGCATATTAAATTGTGAACACATTCACTCCTTCCCTAAATGAAACAAACCAAAATCATGATTAACAAACTCATTCACTTCCAGACTCATTACCTCTGGTTGTTATTCATTCCTCTCAGCTTCTGAATGTAGCAACCTATAGGGTTAGTGATAAATGTATTATTCATGACATGAAAATTTTTAAGCATATATCTGTGTTGACTCTGGCAGTATGGTGATTTCCATTATCAGACACTCCATGCTGGAGAGGTTTAACTTATCAAATGTTCTTCAGCCACACCTGAGAAGAATAGCATTTCCTTTATTGGTGCAGTAACACTCTCACAACCTAGTTTTAGTTGATATATATGCTTAGGCCTAGAAATTGACTTAATGGTCTCACGTGACCAGGATAGACATTTTTCTGGCAATGCAAACACATTCAAATCTGAATAAGTTGCCTCTTACTTTAATTCCTGATAATGGGTAATAATAAAGATAAGTGCAAAAATTTATATAGTAGAAAACAAAATTCACAAATCAATGAAACCAAAATTGGTTATCTAAAAAAGTTGATTAAACTGATAAATATCTAGCTATATGAACTAGATATTTCCAACACCAGAAGTGAAAAAGGACATTTTCTCAGATACTACAAACAATAAAAAGCTAAAAAAGAAATGTCATCAAAACATTTGTGCCAGGGCCCGGCTAGATAGCTCAGTGGATAAAGAGCTCGCCGGTGTACCACATGGGAGGCCCCGGGCCCGGGTTCGGTTCCCGGGGACCTCTCCGAGCGGGCAGACGGCCTTGAGAAAGGCAAGCCGCCGTGGGCGGGCCGGAGCCGCCGTGGGCAAGGCAAAAAGCCACCACGGGCAGGGCTGAGCCCCCACGGG